>JAZFAU010000242.1:0-155000 GCA_037178615.1 Dione vanillae | reverse complement strand
CATTTATTTCATTTAAAATTGTATAAAAAAGCGATGACGTGCGATTTTTAAACTTACTCGCTTAATTCATATTAAAAGACAGAAACAAACCAGTATTGTTCATATATCTTTAACTAATTTGAGATTTTTAAATATAAGATAATAAATAGTTTTAATGTATACAGTAGAAACTCGATTATCCGGGCCACGGTTACACGAATTCGCGATACTGCAGACCGATTATTTTAAATGTACTTATGAAAAAACGGCTTAAGTGAAATGACGAATACTAAATATTTATTAACCAAATTTAAATAAACTTGTTATTTGTTAATACTATTTACGTACTATATGTTTTTAATAAATATATAATATGATTTTTTTTCATATACATATATGTGCTTTCAATTATCCGGATTTTCGATCCGAATGCCTTACAACAACAATTAGTCCATTTAATCGAGTTTCTACTGTAAATTAATTAATTAAGAAACATATCGAAATATTTTTGTATAATACTTTTTTATATTAATAATAATTAACCTTCAGAGGCTGTTATTGTGATACTAGTCATAGTTGATGTTATTTGTTAAGTTTACAAATATAATGTTTTGAAGAAGTTAAAAATTGTCTTTCTGTTTTCTACCACATTCTTAAAAAAAAATCAAAAGCAAGTATTTTTTTAAAGAATTTATTTAATAAGATAAGCGAATATATGTTCCATTTAATTTTAAAAAAATATTTCATTTAGATTATTTGTTATAATAAAATATTATAGCAGTTAATAAATATTAAAAAAATTATATATATATATATATATATATATATATATATATATATATATATATATATATATATATATATATATATATATATATATATATATATATATATATATATATATATATATATATATATATATATATATATATATATATATATATATATATATATATATATATATATATATATATATATATATATATATATATATATATATATAACTTTAAAAATTAATCTATGTCAAAATTATCGAAAAACACTACATACTTATTCTTACAAGTCTAACTATATACATAGATACTACTAAATAAAGGCAATCTTTTTGATCCATGTCACCAATATCAGAAATTACCTTATAGAAATAAAAATAATCACTCATATGACTTGAGGCGGAATTGAACTGGTGGCCCCTATCTTATACTGGGATTCATTTTAATCTGGTGTAGCTTTCAGCGCTCAACTGTGTGGTAAACATAGAATAAATATACTTTATATTTATCTTTATTTGATATATACCAGGAGATATGGATTCGTTAGCTAAAAATAACTTGAAAATAAGCTTTAAAAGCACTGAGTATATAAATCAGTACCTAAGTCGATTTTAGTATCGAGATACTACTACCTATACCGATATATCTATTATTTTTATTAAAATAAAAATAATACAAATCTTAATTAGAATCTAATAATATTTTTAAAGTCAAGTCAAAGTTCGGTACAGTTTAAACAGTAATAGTAATAGTAGCAAATATACTGTAACAAATTCCTGTTTAATGTAAGTTAATACATTTCCGGAAGTTTGCAAAACTCCGCATCTGGTTTACGATTACTTACAGCGTTAGTGTTTTTTTTTAATTAGGCCGAACATTAAGGCAGTGAAAATTGAGCCTAACCTAAGTGACTATTTTAATTATAATTACCATCTTAAAACTTAAGTAGATATTAAACATATTAATATACAGAAGGATTGCTATACATGCCACCGAATAAAATAACGTCCGTCTTTCTGTCGACAATTAGGTAAGCAAAAGGTTTGTTTGCAACAAATTCATCGTCCGCACCAATTATTAGAAATTCAGCTACAGCTCGAGCTGTCGCACCTTCTTCGGTTATTTCTATATCTGCCACTTGTGTCATTAGAGACGTGTACATTTTGTAATCACTTATTCCTCCAAAATCTGCTAATTCAGGATAAAAAATCCTTTTCACGCCCATGTCAAATACTAATTCGGGGATATTTTCTAAATTAGTCTTTATTTGGAATCGTGGAATTCGAACATTCATTAACTTCGTACCCTCTTTTTCAAATAGTCTAAATATTGTCGCCAATCTTATGTCTTTAAGATCGTACAGCACGTTCTTCACTGTGTCACCTTTAGGCAAAAATATTAACATTGAAATTCGACCGTCTGTATTGAACGGTAACTCTAGTACTTTGGCATCAACGAACGGCACGTCGGTCACGTTGAAGTAGCCAGTCTGCGTCATCAATCTAACTTTACCAACCGGAACGTTCTCCTTCGAGTAGAACGGTTCCGTTGAGGTGTACACTGGATTAAATGGAGTCCGCCAATCACTTTTGAAATACGCAGTTTCAGTCATTAGCAAAACAGTTAAATTAAAATCTTCCGCGTGTACGCCTTCATTAATAACACCATCCATGTCCATCTGTATTACTTCATTCGCCCTCGCAGCAGATTCTTCAGGATCTTTAAAGTTCAAACTCAAAATCTTAGTAGCGTCCGACCTCTCAGCTTCCTTTTCATAAGAGTCCTTAACGTCTAGTAATTTATCGAAGATGATTACATTTGTACGTCTCGACATGAAGTGCAATTCATCATCTAATCCATTCAAAACCTCTCGATACTTCCTTCTGAAACATTTCATACGATGGTGTCTTGTTACTTTCCTGATTTCATTTTCAGTTGTGCCTCTAGCGCCTTCGGCGAGGGTCATAAGCTGAAGCCAAGTCGACAGCGGAGAAAAAACAAAGTGGTATCCAGTCTCCTGCGCAACTCTGTCTAATAATTGCACGGAAAAGTCATACGTCGGCCTTTTGAATACGTTGACGGCACTCTCGTGGTTACACGAAAACTTAACACCTAGCACTGAAGTCATAATAACCGTGACATAAATTATTCGCAGCATCTTCTTACAATGCCTGTTTACTTGATAACAACTAATATTAACAAATGTGAAGGAAATGTTTAAATAAATTATATTTGTTAAATATCACAAGTTGTGCTGCGGTTGACGCTATCTGTATTTATAAACTGAACCAGAGATAACTTGGGTTAAAGTGTATGTGTGCATATTTATAAGAAATATTCTAAGAAACGTCTAGAAAATTCCCAAAGTCATTTATATCGTTGATGGTAACTCCAATTTGTTTATACCATACGGGAATGTGAGACACATAGTTAACTGGAAGTTAGTATATTATCGTTTTTAGTCTTACACGTTATTTTTTTAAGTACTACAAGTAGTAAAATCCAATCATATATTCAGACATATTGTCCTGAGTAGGCATCGAACCCATGATAATTTCGAGTACATTCGGATACATTCCGCTAAGCTACAACGTCTACTTTACTGAGTATATATTATTTAGGTCAGATATTATTTGTTTACCGCCTAACTTCACTTTGATTTACAAATGATGATAACATTAACAATTACATAGAATAGACGGACTTTAGTGCTAAATTATTAGTATTAGTATTCCTGTTTATAAAGAGGTGTTTTATACAATCATAATATATATAGTATATAAATGTAGTAATGTGTCAAGCAAAGCAAGTGACATGATGTGCTTTGGGTTGTTCAGTTGATGGCTTTAACCCTAGCATCATTAGGCTACAAAAGAAGCTTAGTTAACTATATTATATTATATAGATTTTACATTTTATTTTTGGGTTTTCCAGACAATTATGGAACTTTAACCTCAATTATCAGAGTGCCGGGCACTTAGATAACGGTTACATGTTTTGTATTAATATCTGTTTCTGCTCCGACTATCAGTCTCCACTCTGCTATTGGACATGAAGGAAATATTAGGAATTACATTTTTTATAATATGTGGATTCGTTCCAACAATTTTGGCAAAATGTAATGAAAATGGAGCGCATCCGTATTTCAAGAGGTCAGTTTACGAGTTCTCCATAGATCTCCTTGCAAGAGCTGCTCAAGAAAAGGAGAACCATTTCGTGACCTCAACATTTTCGATATGGGCCACGCTCTCGTGCGCGTCTCTAGGCGCCGCTGATAAAACACTGGCAGAATTTAAAGATGTGCTGAAATTACATAGTCGTAAGTGTTTCAATAATCATTACTTGTCACTAGCTGCCAAAGTGGCCGTAAACGATGATAATGACGTCAACATCCAGAAAAGCTCCACCATTTTTGTTGACGACAGCTTCGTAGTTAAAGATGAATTCAAATATAAATTAGAAAGTACCGGGTTGAGTTCAATTCAAAACATGGCATTCTACGATGCGGAGGTGGCTGCTCAAAAAATAAACGATTACATCATTCGAGCTACTCACAGCACCGTGGACGGAGTTGTAGCTCCCAGTGACATCGACGATGCGGTCATGATTATTATTGATTCAATATTTTTCAAAGGCAATTGGCAGAAATCTTTCGATCGTGCTGAAACAGGTTTAGTTAAGTTCTTCAACGACCGCGGTGTCGCCATTGGTGACGTCAATATGATGGTCACAACTGACTTATTCCGAGTCGGAAGCATTCCACTACTAGACGCAAAAGTTCTGGAACTCCCTTATGGAAACAAAACTGACAACCGATATTCCATGTTAATATTCCTACCAGAAGAGAGTGTATCGTTATATACTGTCATAGACAATTTGAAGAAAGTCAGCCTCGCTAGCATCAACTACTTGTTACAACAATTTGGGGAAAAACGCACAATGGTACAGTTGCCACGTTTCAAAATATCCTCAGATTTGAGCAACTTGAAGGAGTTGCTCGCAGATATGGGTTTGAAGAGTATGTTTGGTGCCAGCGCACAATTCCCAGATATATCCAACTATAACACGTATATCAGTAACTTTATACAAAAAGCAAGCATAGAAGTAAATGAGGAAGGCTCCACAGCTAGCGCAGTCACGAAAGCTGAGTTCACTTTTAGATCTAGTATGTTAAACTTCTTTGTAAGAAGACCCTTCCTTTACATGATTATTGATAAAAAGTATCAAATACCGCTGTTCGCTGGAGCTTATTCAAAACCATCTGTGTATTAAAAAGGTTTAAAATCTACTTAAACAAACCTATTATTTATATAATGTACCTACTTAAGAATGTGTAATGTTAAAAACGTAAAGAAACAAATTACGTACACGATTATAATTCCTTATTTATTCTATATTACTTTAAATAATTGTGGCGTGTTGTAATTCAGGTCAGGTATAGGTCCATACAATTACTATTACAACGTCTTTATTCCTGTGAACTTTATTAAGTACATTGCATATTAAGATAAGAAATGTTAAAATATTAATGAATTACAATCGTTTTCTATTATTTTTTTAAATTATGTTATTTAATATATAAATATTTTATTAACAATATGACTGACTTATCTGGCAGATAAACAAAGACTTTTTCCACATGTCTCCGATAGAAATATCTAACAGATCTTATTTAGGTATTTGCTAATTCAAGTAGCTGATAGTGATATTATCTGGCAGAAAAAATGTTTTGAAGAGATTGTAACGAATGTTTTAATTTTAATTCAAATATTTATTCATATTTATTTGTTGAAGTTATAAAAATAAAATTTCTCATCATTTATTTTCTTTTATTTATGTAAAATTAAAATTGTAAATATATAAAATAATCAAAATATGAACAATAGTTAAAATAAATACTAACGTTAATAACTAAAATACATAAGAATTCAATTAAACAAATATTAAAATACTATTATTTATTTTGTTTTAAAATAAAATAGAACTGTACACTATCTATTTAGATTAATCTAAAATATTCAATAAAAATATTTATTACTGTGCATATAATATTAAAAATGAATAATTTAATTTTTCCCAAAAAGTGGTAAATATAGTAGTTATTTGATATTTTCAGGATAACTTTATTTTTGATAATGGCAACTCTCATAGAGTACGTCAATCGTCATTGACTACTACTATTTATAAGGTATAAATCATAGATGATACACTAATACTGGTATAGATGCGCAACTCTCGATATTTTTCAATACAAACTTTTTTGTCCTGGGCGAGAGAGGGCGTTATTAGTACTAAAAAATTTCACTAGGTGGCAGTTTAGAATATCCGGAATTTCATATATTTTTAAAATATTAGGTATATTTTTAAATTACTATTATTAAAAGAATAAAATAAATTTAAATCTGGTTGATATGAATATTGTTGTTATATACATAAGTATTTGCAAGACAGTTTTATCTTCCAATAAAATAAAACACTTGACTATCAGTTTAATTTTTTATTTCTTTTTTACAAAATTCATATGCTTATACTTAAAAGAGGTCATTCATATTAAAGGTTGTTTATTTGTCACTTAAGACTATTTACACATTTACACCAACTGTGAGTAATTTAATGTCAAAATTTAATGTCAAGATTATTAATCAATTTAATCAACATGACATGCCTTTATAAGAATGACCACTAAGCAAATCAAACAATTTATCAGAGATAAAAGAATTCAGCAGTTTTCTGACATTCGCTGGGAAGTGTCTTGTGTTCTGAAATAATAAAAAATCAATATTTAAAGCCTTACAATTATAAAAATAATTTGGCAACAATAATTTAACAATAAAAAATATAACTAATATAATAAAATATAACTAATATAATAAATCATAAATTATGAGTATTATAAAGTGAAATTTAATATAGATGTTTATAGGTTTCTTACAATATTTACAGACTTGATTTTAGTGTCAATGGCTATCATCTCCGGTTTTATTCCTTTTTAAACATTTTTAATTAATATGGGCGAACTCAAATTTATACACGAGTATAGTATAATAAACATATACGATGTGTATATTAAATTACTAAGACGTTACATTTAGTATCTCCATTATATATTATCCTCACTTTTAAATGAAAATGAATAAATATTTTACACAAATACATATTTCGGCTAATTATCGGTAACAATATAATTAAAAAAACCTGTTGGTCACACTTACCATCATTACTGCAAAGAAAATAACAAGTTAATCCGTAGACGTAAGAAATTAAAGATTCGAGTATCTTCCTAAGGTAGATCGTCAAAACAAGTATTAGAGTCCAGTAAAAGGCAAAGTTATATTAAATTATCAAAATAAACACCAAGAAAATTTTAGTAACATCCAGAACACAAAAGCGAGCACAAATTTTAAAAAACGTTAAGTATGCTGCCATACTTCAGTAGTTATACAATGTTGCCATTAAAATAAATAAACTAATTTTATTTAAAATATGAAAAATAAAATAATATTAAAAATGAAAATAAAAATATTAGTAAAGAAAATAAAAAATAATGAAATAATTTTAATTTTATAATTTATCCTACCTGTTAATGCCATCTAGTGGCGTAATACGTAAAAAATATCAAACTTTCTTATGTCCTGGGCGAGAGTTGGCGCTAGTTTCCTTTGAAACTTATTTTGTATGGGAGTTTCACTCCCCTGGTATAAATATTAATACAAACTACATAGTACCAAGTAATTCATAATACATATAGGGTGATATTTTTTGATTTAATGTTTATTTAATTTTGTGCTTGATGCTCTACTGGTGTCTGACATAGAAGTGGACCTTCAAAAGAATTAAATTAAACGTTCAAGACTTTCTGAAATACATATATGTTACGATAAACATATATTTTTTTAATTAATTTGTACGTTTACAGAATACAAACGTAAGTACAACAATATATAAGTAATATTTTTTACTATAATTTTTATGTCTGATTTAAGATAAAATTAAGATATAGACTTGAAGTATCATTAATATATTTATTTTATTGATACTATTTATATAATCTTATATTTGTTTAGTATTTTCAACAGAATGCAATCTGAACTGCCCAGTACATATTTTCTATCACCAGATCAACATAAATTTTATGAAGATAATGGATATTTAGTTATAAAAGGATTTTTGGACTTTGCATCTCTATATAACTACAAGTAAGTGCAATGTAGCAAATGTTTATGTGTAATATAATAAATGGCTATATGTTAAGATAACTTATTGGAGTACTATTAAAAATCTATTATTTTAATGCTCCTGTTTTTTAAAGAAAACCAAAAATAGACAATGATGATAGAAATAATTAAAGAATAAAGTTTAATTTATTATTATTTTAGATAAATGAAGTCTTCTATATAATAACTCAACCTTATATTCAGTTTTTCTTTTGAAAACATTTTACCATCTAACGTTAACTGAAAAATTAAACACAACAGTGTTTAATTTTTCAGTAAGTACACTTAAGTGACTCTCAGATTGCTATATAACTTACTCAATGATCAATTTTATGTAGGAAAATTACATTAAAGCAAAAATAGTCACTCTAGAGAACAGTACAAGTGTAATTATAAATAAATATCTACATCACATTATACTTTTAATTGTGTGCAATTATAAAATGGAATTATAAATAAATATGTACGTGAATAAGTACAAAAGATCTATTGTTATAAATTATGTTGTAAGTAAAAAAAATAAACTAGACAAAGCGCGGCATTGAGTTCCGCCACACAATGCCTTGAAAAAGGCGAAAAGCTGTGACGGAGATAGCAGGGACTATGCAACGGAGTGTCTAAACACTAAATTCATATGGTTCCTGCGGTTCCCTCTGCCTACTCTGCAATATGCGGGATAAAGCATGAAGCTAAAAAAACATATGTTCCTTTTAATAAAAACATATTTTCTTAAATTTATGAATCCTTCTTTGATTACAGGCAAAGATTTAGTCAACTATGCAAAGGTCAAGTAGAAAAAGGCTTTATTACTATTGTGAAGGAAAATAAACTTAAAAACAAAGGAGTGGTGGGCGAACACTTGATAAACAAGGTAATATAATAATAAATATATAATAAATTATCGAGAGAATATTTTGTATTTTATGTTTGTGTACCAAATCAATGAATAACAGTGTTATCTAACAAAAGAATAAATACATTTAAAAAATATAGAAAAATATGTGAACTATCTACTTATCTTTTATTTTGTTTGTGGTATAGCAGATAAGCTATAAACAAAATAAAACATAATAATAATGTAAACACTTCAAATTCTAAATGCTTTATAATAATATTTTATACAAAAAAAACATACATTTTTGAGTGGTATTATTATTGTAATGATTTAGTAGGTTTTGCTTTTTGGTTAGTAGTCATTTTGCGCGTAGTAAATGAGAACTAGCCCTTTATATATATATATATATATATATATATATATATATATATATATATATATATATATATATATATATATATATATATATATATATATGTATATGTATATGTATATGTATATGTATATGTATATGTATATGTATATGTATATGTATATGTATATGTTATGTATATGTATATGTATATGTATATGTATATGTATATGTATATGTATATGTATATGTATATGTATATGTATATGTATATGTATATGTATATGTATATGTATATGTATATGTATATGTATATGTATATGTATATGTATATGTATATGTAAATGTAAATACGTATATACGTATATACGTATATACGTATATACGTATATATGTATATATGTATACATGTATACATGTATACATGTATACATGTATACATGTATACATGTATACATGTATACATGTATACATGTATACATGTATACATGTATACATGTATATATGTATATATGTATATATATATATATATATATATATATATATATATATATATATATATATATATATATATATATATATATATATATATATATATATATATATATATATATATATATATATATATATATATATATATATATATATATATATATATATATATATATATATATATATATATATATATATATATATATATATATATATATATATATATATATATATATATTATATATATATGTATATATATATGTATATATATATATATATATATATATATATATATATATATATATATATATATATATATATATATATATATGTGTGTATATATACCCTATTCTCCCCTATTCACCTAGGCACAAAACCTACACTATGACGAAGTGTTCATGACATATTCGGAACACCCTCGTCTGCTTCACGTGCTGTCACAATTAATAGGCGACGAGATCAACGTGATGCACAGTATGTTTATAAACAAACCTCCCGGCAGTGTCAGTCACCCGCCACATCAGGTAAGTCGTAAATATCTCATTTAATCTGCCTCAAACTCCTTCATACCTCAAAGAAAAATTTGTGGGTACCCATTCTTTCATCTTTCCATCTCCGTTCAAGACATGACAATGTACTGGAGGTGCCGCTGTGTCACACCAAGTGCTATAGTGAGTCATTTACAGCTAAGACGATAAAACTATGGAACGAATTACCACGTCATGTCCGACATTCAACGTCTCTTAACATCTTTACGCGTCGCCTCAAGGAGTATTATTTACGGTTATAACTTGTTAGTAATATGTGTTCTTTATGTATGTGTGGCGGAAAGGCGGAAAGCGGAGACGGAGAAAGCAGGGACTAAGCAACGGAGTGTCTTAACACTAGGTTCTTATGGTTCCTGTAGTTCCCTCTGACTACCCTGCCATGTGCGGGATAAAGCGTGAATACAAAAAAAATGTATACATATATATTTTTCTATCCACTGTAATTTGGGTATAATTTTGATGTGAAATCTAAGAAATCTTTATATAGGTATTTTAGTAATTTTATAATTATCCATTATTGTATTATATTTTAGGATAAATTTAAGTATTAAACTGGTTTTAACTTTTTTACATACAAAAAATTAAGTACTAAAATGCGCTTTAGTTCAAGATCTTATTATTATAATTGATTCACATAATTAGAAGCTGCAAAACATTTTAGTTATACCTATTATATTTTGTTTCAATTATTAATTATAAAGGTTAAATAAAAAAATTAATAATTTATTATTAATTATTATATACATACATAGCTTCAAGCTTTATCCCACATATTCCAGGGTAGGCAGAGGGAACTGCAGGAACAATAGGAACCTAGTGTTAAGACACTCCGTTACCCGCTTTTTGCATTTTCGAGCGAAGAGAATTCCATCTTCCCCTAATGGGAATCGAACCCACAAACCGTCGCGCTTGCAGGCAGCCGCTACGCCACGTCGGTCCTCCATTTTATTATTACTTATTAATAAGAGTTTTAATCATTGTTAATAATTCTAGGATTTATTCTACTTTCCGTTTCGTCCGGCGGAAAACATTGTAGCGTCTTGGACGGCGATTGATGACGTCACAGTTGAAAATGGATGTTTGTACGTCATACCCAAATCTCATAAACGAAACGTGTTGTACGAACACGGAAACTTGCCTGTGAGTATTTTTTTTAGTTTAATTTGTGTTAGGTCCATCGATATATTGGGTTTTTTTAATTACACACTTTCAACTTTTTGTTTTTTAGGTACACAGGGTTTTTTTTAATTAAATATTACGACGCTATACACTCATATATATCTTGTAATATATATAGAAGTGACACACGCACACGCACACACGCACACGCACACAACGCGCACACGCACGCACACGCACACACGCGCACACACGCGCACACGCACACACACGCACACGCACACAACGCACACACGCGCACACGCACGCACACGCGCACACACACGCACGCACACGCACGCACACGCACACACAACGCGCACGCACACGCACACACGCGCACACACACGCACACACATGCAACAACACGCACACACACGCACACGCACGCACACGCACACACACGCACACGCGCACACGCACGCACACGCGCACACACACGCACGCACACGCACGCACACGCACACACGCGCACACACACGCACACAGACAACAACACGCACACAATCGCACACACACGCACACGCACGCACACGCACACAATGCGCACACACACGCACGCACACACGCGCACACACGCGCACACACACGCACGCACACACACGCACACACACGCACGCACACACGCGCACACACGCGCACACACACGCACACACGCAACAACACGCACACAGACAACACGCACACACACGCACACACACACACCTACACGCTCTATGCACACCTCTCTCGCCTCGTCCACTGTCGTTAGCCTCTTGATACATTTATATTATAATATATAATATAGTAAGAACAACGTTTCTAACTTTTTTACATTAATTCTTTTTTTGATCATCCGTTACTAGTGCTGTGTTTTCAAGAGTTTCATAATCACCCTGAAATGTTCAAACACTATTCTTCACTTGTTCGGTAATATAAAAAAATGGAGCATGTATTTTGTGGGACCGATGTTACCACACGCAGCGTTCATACGAAACATGAAGCATATGACCGTCACCAGTTCGTCTTCGTCTTCGTTTTGATGGACAGCTGCTGTTGGCCCGGCGGCCTCTACAGCGTCACCCTGGCGTGGGGAGGCCCAGCTAAAACAGCTCCGACCTTGACTTGGCTACCACGGAGTGGCACCAGCAAATAAGAGCACAGTGTCGCAAGCGCGTCTCCTGCGAGACTCCGACCTGCTTGCGTACACTGTTTGTAGTGGTGGTTATTCCAATGGGTAGGGCACTTGACGCCTTTTTGGAGTTTATTTTGGGGCTCCTCCCGCGCCGAGACGTGGTCGGGGCACTGAAAAGTAGGAAGCGTAGGAACACATACGCCTAGTTTTGTATGGACGCAGACAGGTGTGTATATATAACACTCCCGCGGCGACAGTGCGCCCTCTTGTACAATTTCATAAGAAATTACTACTATTCTTACATACTCACTCGCCATCGGTAGAAAAGCCAATGTTTTGATTGGTGAATAATTTTCCTAAAGATTTTTGTTTTTGCTGTAGTCCTTCTCGTTGGTGAACTAGTCATTAAGTTATAACTCACATTATAATCCAACTTCATTGGTTATAATGTGAGACTTTACATTATTTTTCTTTTCGTTATTTATAATTGTCATTTTTGTATATATACCTGTGTAATTTTCAAATATAATCATTCCACCTGAAGCATCAACAGTTTTTTACTATACTCAAGAAACCTCGGAAATACTTGGGGAAGAAGTAATCCCCGACAACTTCTTATTTTTTAATAAAATTGTTCGACTTTGACTTTGTTGCTTCACTTAACTTAAAAATGCATTATATCATGGGAAATATCTGAAACGTAATAACGTTATTTAATAAACAAGTAAATGTATAAAAACACTAAGACCGTCGTGGCGCAGTCCGTAAACGCGGCGGTTTGTGGGTTCGATTCCCACTCGAGGAAGATACATTTTTCTATTTTTCATTTTCATCGCTTTGGCAATTAGGTTGAGGTCCGCCACTCTACACGCAATGCCTTGAAAAAAAAGCAGATAACGTGGAACGAAGTGTCTTAACACTACGTTTCAACGTTCCTGCGGTTCTTTCTGCCTACCCTGCCATATGCCTTAAGCTTAAAATATGTACTCAAGTTACATATAATAGTTATATTATTATTTATTTAGGAAAAATCTATTTCCTCGAGTAGGAATCGAACCCATAAACCGTCGCGTTAGTTAGTTAGTTAGTACTTTCTATGTAAATTTAGTTATCTAATTGGTTTTAATTGAAACAAAAATGGATGATAAATTACATGATTATATATAAGAAATACAATTATGAGTATCTTTATCCGACATTCTAATTTTGCATTAAAACAGGGTCCAAATAAACTGTACCACGGCATATTGGACCCGGAGGTGGCGAAAGAGCCCCGGGTCCTGCTGGAGATGAGTCCGGGGGACACGGTGTTCTTCCACCCCCTGCTGGTGCACGGGTCCGGTGCGAATGATACTAAGGTAAGTTGTTATAATAATTATTTTTGATTTTTCTAATGCTTAAAAATAAAATATATGTATATATAAATTACTACTTTTTTGTTTGTCTTAGTAATTTTTTGTTTCTACACACTTCTATGGGAAATTCGCGGAAATTCACATCCGGTTTTTTCACACGTTTTTACACAGTTGCATTCGCAAAAAATCTGCGAAGGTTTCGCGAATAATGAATGTCAGAAAAATAATTGACGACGATAAGACGTTATAAGAATCAAACTCAATTTACTTTTATGTTTTTTTATATAAAAAAACAGTAACTTAATTTAGTTTAGTATAAAATTATGTGAAATATATAATATTTATTTTTGAAGTGAAACTTCTTTAGGCGCATGAGGGTAAATTTTTTACAAATGAAACGTCACGCCGGTATGCAACGGAAGTGCCGGAAAAGAGAGAGAGAGTGATCGAGACCGATTGACAGAGAGTAAGACAGGGCGAACGTAGCATGAGCAACTAGCCGTGGAGTGAGAGTAGGGAGCGAGCGAGTGAGAAAGATTGAGAGAAAAAGTGAGACAGAGCGAACGTCGTATCACGCATAGTGCTATGGAGTGTGAGGTGGGAGAAAGCTATATTGAGAAAGATTGAACAAGAGAGAGACAGAATACGGGATATCGAAAAAGAATACACGCCCTATTGGTTGTGTATTCGTTTAATAGTTAATTATTAGAACTTTAGATGGCATTTCTGTCGCATAGCGTAATATTTACAATATCATTAGGCACTTCTACAGTGAATAAACAGTAAGTGAATTTTATAAATAAAAACTTTGTGAATAAATTTGTAAGTTGTCCTGTATCAAGCAATTATTCGAAGTAAGTAATATATCTGTTATCTTTTTGTTTATTTACAATTTTTTATGATAATTGGTTTAGGTAATTTTAATATTTACAAATAACATGTGGTATTTCAACTTGCCACTCGTCATTTGATAATTTAATAAATCATTTACCATAAAATAAAAATATTTCATAAATTCGCTTTTTTAAATTTTGAATTCAAAAACAAAACTTAATTAATAATTTCTAATATTGACAAAAAACACGTGGCATTTTTATTTACAATTCGTCATTTGAGATTTCAATAAATGTTTGTGCATAAAATACTAATAACAATATTTCATAAATTCTTTTGACTTGATTTTAATTTAAAAATTGGAATTTCTAGAGTTATCATTAATTTACAAAAATTTTGTATATATTTAAATTGGATTAGGTATTTTTAATATTTACAAAAAATCACGAGGAATTTTAATTTAATATTCAACATCTGAGATTTGACTATATTATTTTATTTTAATGACAATTAAATTCTTAACCTATCTTCCTTCTTCCCTTCCTTCTTAATCTTGGAAATTTAAAGTTTTAGATTTGTATAAATATAAACAAGATTTATAAATTACTTCGCCAAAGAAGTTTCACTTCTGACATGTGTAGATACTTTGTACGCACGCATGTTTTTATGAATTTTAAAGTGTTAATCCACAATGAAGATAGAAAAAATACTTAAAGAGTATATATAAAAAGTTGAACTCCTAGGCGACACATCTCCCCCTCATAGTAATCGAACCCTCGAACCGTCGCGTTTGCAGGTAGACGTTACGCCCCTGCGCCACGACGGCCCTCATTTTATTCACATTAACACTTTAAAACTCATAAAAAGTGTTATATTGTTTTCTTTAATACAATTATCTTTACTGCAAAATCGTCGCATCGCTGCACCGCCGCAGCGGATAGCGTGGAACGGAGTGTCTTAACACTAGGTTCCACGGTTTCTGCGGTTCAAATTAATATTTGGCTATTTGGTTAGAAATTAAAAATGACGCAATAAGGAATTTTTGGAAATTCTGCCTTAACGGGGGCGAAAAAGGGGGGGTAAGCTTCTTTGAAACTCCGTCAGTTTTGAAGCTAAATCGACGAAAATTAACTTGTTTACGTGATTACTAAGCGTTTCTCGCCCTTCGTTTTGTGATGGTGACCTGTTTAAAGAATCACAACGAAAAGTTCATTCCTTCAGTTGCATAAATAGATAATCAAAATCTTACTTTATTGTGTTGTAGCGGATTATGGAATACACCTTATTAAAAATATGTATAACATTTCAAAATATAAGATACTACAAAAAAAAATAATATAAAAATCATTTATTTCAGGTTTAAAAAAAACTTAAAAACAGTTATGTCGTAATAATTACTTTTTTATAATAATTTTTTAATGAGTAACGTTGCTCCAAACCAAAACCCAAATGTTACAAATCACTAAGATACTTTAACTCGGGTATTCCACTAGAAAATATAATGCGCAATGTGCAATACCTTTAAAAAACCGCGGGCAACAGCTAGTTATATATAAGAAATACATTTTATTTCTATTTTTTAACTTTACACTATATCCCGCAGGCAGGGTAGGTAGAGGGAACTGCAAGAACCATAGGAGCCTAGTGGCCGATTTCTCCGAGGCATTGCCTATTGAGTGGCGGAACTAAACGCCGCGCTTTGCCTAATATGTTCCCTTTGAGTGTCATATTGTTTTGTCCGCCGCAGCGTTTCCGCAGGAGCATCTCCGCGCACTTCGCGCGCGCCGACGTGCGCTTCGTGGACGTGCGCGGCTCCGTGCAGGAGGGCGTCGCGCGGGACGTGGAGGCGGAGGCCAGGCGGCGCGGGTTCGAGCTTTCCTTCGCGGTGAGTGCTTGTTGTAAGGAGAAGGCTTAGAAAACTTCTATTGGGAGTCGAAATGATGATTACGTCGTCGGTCACTATTCACTTTTGTGTACGAATGCTAACATTAACAAATAATTATAATATTCCAAATAAATAATATATTAATCGAAAATTTTTTACATAAGCATGGAAGATAGGGTAAGAATTTAGCTTATTTCTGCATGTAAAGGGGATTGAGGGATAAATAGTTGTAATAAATCTGCTTACGTATTATTCGAATGACCCCATACGTACATAAAGAATTGAATGATTGATTTCGAAAAAAAATCTTAAGTACCTATATCATCTTGCTTAGCCAAAATATACATTATTTGTACAAAAAAGATAGATTTTTGATAAGAAAATGCAATTTTACCAAAACTAAGCAGGCAGCCTGTGTCATGGCGTCTACTTGTTAATCCAATCAATTCAATCAATTCTACGAGGGGTGATCAATAAGTAATGATAATCGAGTATTTCTAGAACGCACAAAACCCCAAATTATTTTTTTTTCTGCTTGCTTATTTATCCAATAGTTCAGCTTCAAAAAATTGTATAAATAGGACACCATTACCGGAAGATACATTCATTTGAATACGAACTTTCGAAGAGAAAACATCAAAATGGAGAAAAATGAAATAAGAGCTGTCATCAAGTACCTCTGCCTGAAAAAATGTCTACCAAAGACATACACAGCGACTTAGAGGAAACATTGGGGGAGTCTGCTCCTCCATATTCCACAGTCGCACGCTGGGCAAATGAATTTAAGCTGGGCAGAACCTCCACTGAAGATGAACATCGCGAAGGACGCCCTTCCACGTCCTTTACTGGAGAAAACGGTAAAAATGAATGTTAACCGACGAGCAACAAAAGAAATCTTCAAAATGAATCTTTAAAAGTTCCAGGCCGATAATTAAAATTTTTTGTCGCGTTTTGTGACCATGGACGAGACCTGGATCCACCACTTTGATCCCGAAACCAAACAACAATCAATGACTTGGAAACGAGCTTCCTCACCAACGCCGAAGTGTCAAGTGTCAAATTCAAAGTGTCAAATTTAGCGGGAAAGGTTATGGCGTCTGTTTTCTGGGATGCAGAAGGGATTATTATGGTGGAATATTTGGAAAATGGGGCCACTATAACAGGCTCTTATTACGCAGACCAAATAAGAAGATTGCGAGAGGCTATTAAGTCAAAAAGACGCGGTAAACTGCGCGCTAGAGTGCTGTTTCACCAAGACAACGCCCCGGCTCACAAAGCCGCAGTTGCGATGGCTGCCATTGAAGAAATGGGGTTCGAACTGCTCGAACACCCTCCCTATTCGCCAGATCTAGCTCCCAGTGACTTCTACCTCTTTCCTCGGCTCAAAGAACATCTTCGGGGCAACAAATTTGAGGACAATAGTGAAGTGATGGCCGCAGTAGAGGCATTTTGGGAGGGTCAAGACAAAGAATTCTTTTTCTAAGGGAATCATGGGCTTAGAAAAAAGATACACTAAATGTATTAACTTGTTAGGAGACTATGTTGAAAAATAAAATACTTTTTTTTATCTAATAGTTCTGTTTCATATTGATTATCATTACTTATTGATCACCCCTCATATGGCACTTAAAACGCTTATGTAAATATCTTCCATGAAAAACTATCTCGAACAGTAGTTGTCAAAATAATAAATAAGCTACTTATTTTATTTGGAAATGTATTCGAAAGTGTATATTGTGTTGTATAATTATTTATTATATGCAGTTCACTAAAAAATTAGTTATTAATGATTTAATAGTACGTATCGAGGTCGACTGACCTGTGACTTGGATTCTCATATTTATTTTAGTAAAAATCTCGACATCTTAATAAGTCGCCACTAGGCAAGTCCGTGCTGTCAGCCTCAGTACAGCCTTGTTTCGTGCCTTGACTACTATTTGTTTATTTTGATAGATATCGAGTCTTATTCGACAAATTAATTAATATTATGCAGATTTTGACGAAAATCTTACCAAGTTTGTAAAAGTGCGAAATGCTGTTTTAAAGAACATGGCAATTTTATAATTCTTTATTTTCATCTTTATTTTAATTTTTTTAATTGATATTAACATTGTATGTGTTTCGTATTAAATATTAATTTAAATAATTTTTCTTAAATTATGTATATATTTTTACAGGACGCGTGGAAATTGAAAAGCAAACCAGTTAAACGTACAAGTTCTAAATTGTAAGCGGAAGTTCTTTACAAAATCACGTTAAGATGGATATTTATATATTATTTTTGGAGTGGAAATATTTTTATATTTTTATACTAAAACAGGGTTTTGGAGGAAATTAATAAATACTAAATATATACTTATGTATAGTGTTATTAAAGCGTATTTTTGTTTCAAATTAAGCTTTATTTTATATGAGATTGCACCTATTTTTGGTACATTCCAGAAAAAGATATATAAATTTGTATGTTTAAATAATTTATATTAGTAAACTTAATTAAGAAAAATGTTTGAACGCAGCATTTTGTTTTTGGTCATTTAAAGAGATTATATTTTTTATTTAAATTTATAGTTTTATTGAAATATTTACCGATTTTTGTTGTTTAATATTAGTATATGTTGAAATTTTTTGTGATGTTTTTTAAATTACCATTTAGTCAGTGAACTCGGAGCTTTAATAAATAAGTTAACTAACTCATTAATTAGGTTGAGGTCACATTGACATATGTCTTTATATAAAACTAACTTGTGATATTTTTATGATTGTTATATTGGGTTTATTGAATTAAATATATTTTACACAATTGTTTTTCTTTAGTCTGTTTCTACATCACAGTTTAATATGTTGAATAAGTAAATATGAGGACCGTCGTGGCGCAGAGGCGCAACGTCTGTAACGCGACGGTTACTGGGTTCGATCCCCAGTCGGAGAAGATGGATTTTTCTATTTCCATTTTCTTCGCTCTGGTAAAACTAGGCAAAGCGCGGCGTTGAGTTCCGCCACTCAACACGCAATGCCTCGAAAACGGCGGAAAGCGGGGACGGAGAAAGCAGGGACTAAGCAACGGAGTGTCTTAACACTAGGTTCCCACGGTCCCTGCACCCTCTGCCTACCCTGCCATGTGCGGGATAAAGCGTGAAGCTAAATAATAAGTAAATATAACAAATACTTGTTGTTGAGAACTACGTTCATAGTATCTCGTTGTATGGAGAGCTGAGAGAAAGAAATACCGCACTTAACTGAATTGGCTAGCTGTTAAAGACCGGCGGGATCTACACTCTCTCTCTCTCTCCTCTACACTATCCTAAACCATCCTATCACTATCTTGTACCTCAAAGAAAGACTTAAGTTCGAGCACTCTTCAAATCAAATCAAAATCAAAATTAATTTATTCATATAGGTATCATAGATACACTTATGAACGTCAATATTTATCTACTACCATTTAGGAAAGGTGCTTTGTCATGGAGGAGAGGAAATGGCGAAAGAAACTCCTCAGCACATCTTTTAAATAAAAAAAACAATTTTATATACAACTAATGTATTACAAGTATCGCCTAGCCTGAGCGGAACTGGTCGCAGAACTGATCAACTCTACGCGTCTTTGTCATTGATATAATCATCAACCCTATAACAACCCTTGCTAATAAGTTGTGCTTTTGCCCGTTTATTTAGCTTTAAACGGTTTTGTTTAGCTCACCCCGTTTGTTTTATTCTTGGGTCAAATTTAGTAATTCAAATTTCACCCTCTTCCTGTCAACCGATTAATCTGAAATTTTGTATACACTTTGGAATTACAATATAATTATGTTTATTAAACTATTCTATTGGCAAGTCGCGTATCAATTTCGGACACTCCTGTACATCGGTTCCCGCAACAACAATCCCACTCTTCCACACTAAATGGTACGGAGACTCTTTTATTGAAAGATTTTCCCTTTTATATATACTCTAACTCTGGAATGCGTCGTTAGAGGAAATTAGAAAATGATAATGCCGCCAGTATAAGTACTATAGCTATAATGATTTATACGTTTTCTTTTGGTTTCTATGGTTTAATATGAGGTGAAGAATTATTATTATTATAAATGGTCGGCAAAACAATTAATGTTAAAAATGTAATTTTCTTGAGATGGATAATTTGATATTAACATATTGTATAGTACAATAGTACCTCCACGCTATACGCTGCGGTCGTCCACAGTCATTAGCCTCTTCGTACTGTTATACGCGAACCCTGTATTATTAATTGCCTATCCCTAAAACTGACGCTATCGCGTCAGCTAGATCACGTATCCTGAGTATCTTATTCTTTATTATTCAGTCAGTCTCTGTTTCTATTTCTTAAAGAAAGGTTGCCTAAAAATTTCTAAGTCCTTTCTATTTCTAATAATTGCCTAAAGATTTCTAAGTCCTTTCTATTTCTAATAAATGAACTTTAATTAAAATAAATCTTTTTTTTAAAAACGTAAACGAAATTTACGGTATAACAGTACACACTCTCCGGGAGTCCTCATGCTTTTTACGTGACCTCCTCGTTCCTCCAGTATCTTCGATACTGTGTTTTCGAAAGTCAACCGAGGTCTCCCCTCACCTCTCTCACCACTCAATTTTGCATTGTACATCTGTTTTACCATTCTTTCGTCACTTTTTAGTTTTAGATATCCAAAATATACGAGAACCAAGGAAACAGCGTCTCTACAAAATTCATCTCTTTTGTTTCATTGTCATATAAAATTTAAAGTGTTAATCCATAATAAAGAGAGAAAAATACTTAAAGAAAATATAAAAATTTTGAACGCAGCGGGATTCGAACCCGCTCTTAAATTACCTAGAACGTCCATGATACACTCCACCCTCAAGCTCGCTCAATGCAAATAAACTCCATTCATTATTGTTTAACTAATGTACAAAATTACATCTTTTTTTAATTCATTTAATCGTTAATCTGGTATTAATTATTTACCTCTACAAGATACCTATTCAAGACACTTATTCATTCACAATTTAATATAAAATTGGTGAACTGCTGAAATTAAAAAAAAAACTACTTTAATATAAAAAATATTTATTAATATCAGATTTGGTCATAACTTAACCTACATTAATTAATACTCTCGTGTTAATTATCCGTATATCTATTACACTAATTTATACATCTACGTACAAACATACAGAATATGCACCATATATTTATAAATAATAAACTATACTATCTGTCGATTTAAATCAATTTTAAAATTAAATATTTTTTTTCTATCAAAATAAAATTTTTAAAATACCACTATTACAATGATTTCCAACTTATTTATATAACTAAATAGAAAAATATAATTACACAGCTATAAACTATTATGTACATTCATTTATAAGAATATCATTAAAAAATCATAATTATTGTCTAAAAAACCTTAATTACATTTAATAATCCTTTTTTGAGTTAACATAAAAGTAAAGATTAAATTCGTCAATATTTGTAATAAGTGCAAATTTACAGCAAATATGATTACGTATAAAAAGTGCTGCCATGTTAATATAAATGTTATCTATATATACATATATATTAAAGACAGATGGCAACACTTGGGTGTGTTGGTTAAATGTGACAGCTGTCAGAAGATATTTGACATATGGGATGTTGAAGAAAAAAATAATGAAAATTATAACAGGAAATATTATTATAGAAAAAAAATGTAAATTTACTCCAAACGAAATAATAATTCACGACTAACGAAATAAAATATAGTAATAATAACTTTATATATGATAAAAATATATATAAAGTTATAAATAAATATATAAAATACTAATACTTTAAATAGTTAAATAGTATCACATTTAACCAACATAGTGAAATAATAACTTAGTTTAAAACTGTGACGTGAGACTAGACATGTTTGGAATTATTGTAAGATTACACATACTTATATGTATAAAACGTCCATACACGTTATATACAAGGTTATACGGTGAAGAGAACTGACGTTATAAGCTATACTTTTATTAAACATGGAGTTATTCTTTATATATAAAAAACATCAGTATATATATTGAAAATTATAGAGGCTAGTAGTATCTAGTAAAAATATGTATACTTATTTTATTGAAGCAGAATTTGAATGTTTAAAAACATTAAAATAGAGTATTAAAACAAAAGTATGTGCTAAGGAACAAGATAACAGTATTGCCAATGAAAAGAAATCTATATATATAAGACAATCACATACTTTTTTCTAATTTAATGATTATAGCAGGATAAGCTACTTCTAACCTCAATATATATTGTATTGAAGTTGATGTGAACACTCCATGTCGTCCTTTTGCTTGTGCAGAATTTGGTAACTAAGTCAGGTCATCGAATACTCGTTCAGAAATCTACAAAAGAAAATATTGTGTGATTAAAATACTTTTTAAATGTGATAACAATACATGAAGAAGTTCATGAAGAGATATTTTGTAGCAAATGAAATTACATATGGTTATATATTTTTTACATGTTTAGATTTTTAAAGATGTTACAGATTATTAAAATATATGCAATATGTGTTTTATTTTCCTAATTTTTATATATGTAGTAATTCTTTGGATATTTCAATTTTTGACACTAAATGTATTTATTTCAACCAGATTTGGACGAAATATTAACATATTGTTAATATAATACAAAAACTGCCCACTGATTGGACAACAAAGATGTGTGGAGTTTTCATAAATATAATTTCCTGTACCAAAATGACTTGGACTTGAATTGAATATAACAGTTAAAATAATTTCATTTATAATTATATAATATATTACAATGTATATTGAATAAATAATATAATTATAAGTCAAACGAGAAATATTAAAACACTGTGTTAAGACGGTCTTATATTCTAATAAATAAGATTTAGCACAATATATGAAAAATATTGAGAAAAAAAACAATATATTTAATAATGATTTATATATAATAATATACTTATTGATGGTTAAATGAAATGTAAATGAGAACAGATAAAAAATATGTTAGCAACAGAATTAGTCACAGAACCAATGCCCTATAGAAATAATAATTACCTTTTTATGGCAGTTATTAACTGTAAATCATAATAAAAGCCATGTTTCAATTAAAACATTTATTACTTATATATCATAATATATGTATATATTAAAAACATTATTTATTTATTAATCTAAATAAAAATAATGTATTAATAATATTATTATATGAAATAGTATTACATATAACTAATATTAAGGTTAAATTATATTGTACTTAAGTTTAATATTTAAAAATATATCAGTATAATCATTGGTTATTTTAAATATATTTGAAATATCTGTTAACCCTTTGTATCTATTTAAAAAAATTAAAGCTTCAAACCTAAGCTATTTGTATATCTAATATTGTACTAATTGTAAAAATATTATAATTAATATGTACTAGAATATTTATATAAATTATTCTCATATAATGTTACAAAAATGTACTTGTTAAAATATATAGTAAATCATATAATAAACTTATTACTTACGTTACCCTTACAGAACACTTGCTATACAAAGCTATATAAAAGCTAATATCAATTTGTTCTAACATGTTAATTTCTAATTTTACTATAATCTTATTATTAATTTAGCATTATAGCACCATTATTATGCAAAAAAAGTGAGTTTATTTATATGAGTGTGTGTGTGTGTAGGTACATATGTGGAGAGAAAGTGAGTGTGTGTTAATTAATGTGGGTTCATTATAATAATTAACTTGTACCGTATAAATAGGCGGGAATTAATCTATATTTAATCTATTTTATTGGCTCGAGAAGATTGATTATTGATATTATTGTTTAAAAGTTTTAGCAAATATAAGAATTTATAAATTAATGTTTTCATGATGTAAGTCCGAATATCGAATACATAGTTATTGTCGATCAGTTCCTAAATATTTTTGATTATAGTTTGGAACTAACTATGGTTCAAAAACAATTAATTGATGATTGTTTATATTTTTGGTCTCACAAAATCGAATCTCTGGCTTAGCGCCGATATCACTAATAAATACATGTGAAGCACCATGTGTGTGTGTGTGTGTGTGTGCGTCAGTACAGAGTAGTGTGCGGGTTGTGCGGGTTGTGCGGGTTGCGCACGTACACGCGCACGGTCTCACCTTCGTGCTTGCGCTGCGACGGCATGAAGTAGAAGTCGGGCTGCGCCGAGCGCGGCAGCGACAGCGAGCTGCCCGCCCCGCCCGCGCCCCCGCCCCCGCCCCGCACGGGCCCGTCCGGCGCGTCGTAGCCGGCCGCGCTGATACATGTCATAGAAAAATATTATATAAAGAAAAGTACACGGACGTTGAAAGCAGAGACGAAGGGACGGAGTGTCTTAACACTGGGTTCCTGCAGTTCTCTCTGCCCTACCACTATCGTTTGCAGGATAAAGTTTGAAGATAAAAAAAAATATTTTTTCCGAGGCGTGTTTTCAATATTCGAGATGCTATTATGATCAGTTTAAACATATATATGAGCAGTTATTTAATTTAATGGCGATGGATTAATTATTGCGATAGTAAAACGTAGACAGTAATAAAATATAAATTAATTAAGTTACGTAAGATTTGATTTCGATTTATTACTGCCCACAAGTAACCGCCCGTTCAATAATTTTTACCGTCTATTTAAGTATTTTTCTGGTCAATTATATATTCACTGATCCACTTAATTATTTCTATTACTAATTTTTCTATACTTTACTGCTTAATTTTAACTAAAATTATCTACGTGTCAATCATACTTTTTAACTTACCAAAACTACTAATTACAACTGCCTCTTTAAATCAGTGCCTTATATAAATACTGTAGACTCTCTTAACCAGTGTTTCTCGACGTCGGGCGACATTTTGAATTTAGACGGGGGACAATTTGATTTGAAAACCCAAGGCTATCCTTACAATGATCGTTAGTAATAAAAAGTACTTAAAACGCGTTATAGAGACAAAAACTCAATGCAATTATACTATTTCAATGTGTTTCCGTATCCAAGTTTATATGCAATTGATTTAGTCAACCAAAGTAAGTGTTTAATATAACTACTATTGAAATTTTAGGCTTCGAGAATAATTTATTTCTAAACCTAGTTTATAAGAGAGCAACAGTCATGTTCAACCTAAAAAGTGGGAAACTTATATCCAAAAAGTTTGGAAAATACTGCTCTAAACGTTGGCGTAATAATTTTTTTAAATACTTAATGGTGAAGAAATTTCAAAATCTATATATATAAGAAAGTTCTATCAAAATTTAAATATTAAGTAGATGTTTGGTATGAAAAAACTTAAAAAATATTGTAACAATGAAACTTGCATTGAAAAACCCGTCATAAAAAAGATGAAAAATAAAATAATAACAAAAGCGTGTTGATTTTTAAAAACGAATAACAGCATAAACAAAACGTTTTAAAAAACATCCACAATAAAAAGAGAAGCCGACCGTGACAGGACTCGAACCTGCAATCTTCGGATCCGAAGTCCGACGCCTTATCCATTAGGCCACACGGTCGTATAGTCAGATGATGAAAGTAGTATATATTTCGTTTATGATTTTAGTTTTAAAGTTTAGAATTCATAAAATATATTTAAAAAACCGTTGTAATTCAGTGGTATAGTATCCTGCTATCGTAGGTTCGATTCCTGCTTTCAAAATATTTTGCAATTTTTCTAAAATACATGCCTTAGCTTAGTTTCGACATCAATTTTTCGCATTAAATACAAAAATCCTACTAAATATATAATATACTATATGGCGATATATAAAAGTTAAAAGTTTTTTTAATGTTTTTCTTCCCTATTTCTGGCAGCACAAAGTGCGGCGTTGAGCTCCGCCAATTGAAACGCAACCTTTTGAATTTATGACTGATTCAAGGTGAGAATTTTACTACAAAACTACACTTTCTGTTGAATATTCAAAATAATAAGTGTTAAATGGCGGAACTTAACGCCGCGTTTTACTAAAATAATATAATCTTCCTAGAATTTATAACTATCACGTGCACAGTGGATTATTCATTCTTCTATTACTGCTTACAACTTAGTCTTAAGTAAATTGAACTAGGACTGAAGGCAAGTACCAGGGTTTAATGAGATACCGAGAGGTCGTTATAAAAGCTACAAAGTACAATTGTATGCAAATTAATTTGTATAGTATCGTTCCCCGACGACTTGAGATGATTTCAATGGTTTATTTCAATGTTTTGTAAAATATACATACAGGTTGTGTGTTCACAGTAAAATAAGATTTTAATCTTTTTTTTTTGCTTTTTTTTAGCTTCACGCTTTATCCCGCACATGGCAGGGTAGGCAGAGGGAAATGCAGGGACTGTGGGAACCTAGTGTTAAGACACTCCGTTGCTTTGTCCCTGATTTCTCCGTCCCCGCTTTCCGCCTAAAAGATTTTAATGAAATAATAAAATTTAGTAATTAATCGAGTTAATCTACCCAATACGTTTGAGTGTGTTGAGTGGATTATTAGCTCAAATTTTGGTAGGAAAGTAGTTAATAGAGTTTGCACACTAACTTATATAATATGTATATACTATATTTTGATATATTTGTATTAGCTATTATATGAATGAAATTTAAACGTATTTTTAGACTAGGTAAAACTTCCTCCAGTATGGTAAAACATAGAAAACTAATAATAACTTATTTAAGATACTTCATCCCCTATTGAATGGCACTCGCATATAAGGAACAATAATTTTAAGCCAAGAAATACATTTACAAGCTAATTAAAAAAATATAAAAAATTACCCGTAATGCGACCTCGGGCGCTGCAGCGACCTCGTGTCGTGGTAGTACTGAGGCCCGCTGTTGAACTTCTTAGCGCCGTTCGGGGTTCTCTTCCCGGTGCCGTTGTGGTAGCCGTTCGATTTCCCGTTCATATTACCATTATGCATCCCATTAGTTAGCCACATCTCGTCTGTTGATCGTATGCTCGTGCCTGTTTGCCTGTTCGTGCCTGTTATTGGAGTGTTCGTGCCTGTTATTGGCCTGGTCGTGCCTGTTACTGGCTCGTTCGTGCCTGTCGGGGGTGTGCGTGGGGCGAGGTGGGGGAGGCGCGGCGGGGCGGCGCGGGGGGGAGTGCGGCAGGGAGTGCGGGGGGGAGCGGGGGAGCGAGTGCGAGGGGGAAGTGCGGGTACTTGTCAGTCGTTCTCGAACGGTTCGAACGCGTAGTTAGTGTTCGCCTGACGTGTACTCCTTCCACGGCGTCGGTGGTATTAGTTGTTCCTGCGGACGTGTTTGTTTTGTAATGAAATGTTTGATATTGGCGAGGTTTATACGTTTAATCATCATCATTATCATCATCATCAGAATAAAAATCATTTAAACAGATTGATCGCTTATATTAACATATTTTAGAAATTCCACGTCATGGTTAATTTGCAGTAATCTACTCGTGATCATGGACTTCGGTAGAGAGTTCGAAACGGGTTAAGTTTTTAAAAAATTGTCAATAGACGCGATCAATCCGTTCAAATTAAAGCGTCCACATATACACGTAGGCGCAGACGGACGTGAATGACAGTGGGGGTACGTGGGGGTACGTCGGGAGAGGGAGGGGGGGGGGGGGGAATTACCTTAGACGGCGCGGCGCGTGCGATGGTACAGAGCGCCTGCAGCAGCGCCAGCGCGAGCAGCGCCGCCAGGCAGCCCGCCACCACCCACAGCCGCGTGCCGCCCAGGAAGCCGCCGCGCGAGGGGCGGGGCGGGGGCGGCGGGGGGGCCTCTGCACCTGTGAGTAAGGAGCTTTTATGTGATATGAGATGTCGAGTGATTGGGTAGTTATATGAGAAAAGGTTGACAAATGGTTTAATATAATGTATCGAATATAATAAAATTATAATGCATCGAAAAGGTAGATAATAGGCCGCCTTTACAGAGAGTAGATGACCTCTCACACTACACTGAACTCTTTTGATTTTAGTCGAACAGGCCTAATAGCAGATAAAAACAACATTGATATTTTTAATTATGAAATTAGTACTAGACCCTAACACCTGTAGTAAAGGGATCAAGTGAGACCCACAAGACGAGATAATATAGATATACATTCTCTTCGGGGTCTTGTCAAATACTAACATTAGTGAACCCAGGGTTCAGCTGTGACTCACCAGCGACGTCGAACTCCAAGAACAGGGGGTCCACCTGGAAGGCGCCGACGCGGCCCGCCGCCAGCACGTCGCGCACGGCCTCCTGCCACTTGTGCGCGTCGCTGTCGTTGCGGCCCTCCGCTTGGTCCTCCACTGACCTCAGCGTCAGGTCCGCTATTACTGATTTTGTTTCGTTCCTGGAAGTTTAAAGTTGATAAAAATGAACATTCATATATGATTATTATTTTCTTTGTATCTTTCATATAGAAGGGTAGGCCGAGGGAATCGTGGGAACTTAGTGTTAAGACACTCCATTTCGAGGCATTGCGTGTTGAGTGGCGGAAGCATTGCTTTTGCTTAGTGACCAGAGCGAAGAAAATGGAAATCGAAAAATCCATTTTCTCTACATGGGAATCGAATCCATAAACCACGTTTACAGGCAGATAATATTAAAGTTTGATAATATTAAACTTATTTTTTTTTAATTTAAAATGTAATTAACACTACGGACACTTGGTCCGTGCTCTTTTTAACTTATACTGTATTTCTTATCACAAATATTAATTATATTATTATTAACACATAGTATATACAAACTGGAATCTTTATATTTTTTTATATAATTAACTTTACTTATTTAAAATTAATTAAAATTTAAAAATAGAACAAAGCAACACTCACTGCACGAACCCATCCAGCACGACCTCCCTGTACCCCTTGACCCTGCCCAGCTCCGCCGCCATGGCCGCGGAGACCCTGTCGGCCAGCTCGCGGAACTCCGGCGTGCCCCGCGCGGGCGGCCGGAACCCTTGCGCCAGCTCCGTGATGCGGATGTGCAGCGCGTACGAGTGGGCGCCCGGCGGCGCTTCCGTTGTGGTCTCCTCTTCGCTGGGTTCTGTTGTGATGATAACTTATGTTGTATTTAGGTTTTTTCTTTATTTTTTTTAATTTAAAGTAGGAACTAGGTAAGGTTAGTAAATTATCGTTGATTTATACATCTTTTTAATAGTATATTTATATGTCCGGTGACGGGTGGTTTGATTTTATTTGTGAAAGCTTTGTTGTTTTTTTTTTTTAGTTTTATCCCGCACATGGCAGGGTAGGCAGAGGGAACTGCAGGAACCATACGAACCTAGCGTTCAGACACTCCGTTACTTAGTCTCTGCCGTTTCGATTCCTGCTTTTCGTCTTTTCGAAGCATTACGTGTTGAGTGGCGGAACTCAACGCCGAGCATTTACGTAGTTTCCAAAGCGAGGAAAATGGAAATAGAAAAATCCATCATGGGAATCGAACCCACAAAACCTCTCTTTTACAGTTAAATAATTAACATAAAAAAAAAACAAAATCTCACCGGGCCCACACCGCCGTATACAAACACGTTCCTCCGACACATCTGGCGTGCGTTGATGCTTTCCCGTACGTTTACTGACGGGATCGAACCCGCCACCCTCCGTCACGAACACCATATACAGGCACTTGTCGTCCGTGAAGGCGAGGTCCTGCGGGTCGCGCGTGTCGCGCGGGCGGCGGAACGACAGCGTGGCGACGCCGTCTACCAGGGCGCCAGACATGTGCGAGAGGTGTTGCCGCGCGTCCAAACGAGGGGCCGCGTAGCCGGACACCCACGTGTCCATGAGGAAGGGGCGCGCGTTGCGAGGGTCTATCCAGCCTATTATGGCGTCTGTTTGTGACTGGAATAAAACAAAGTATGTATATATATAAAGAGATATAATAATATGGATATGGTATGTTTTGTACTATTGGGTAAATTAATGTAATATTTTTTTGAGGAGTGTTGTAGCGTAGAGGCGAAGTGTTTTTTTGTAAACGCAACGGTTTGTCGGTTCCATTTTCGTGAGTGGGAAATATTTTTTATTTCATTATTTTTCGTTTTTGAAACTAGGCAAAGTGTGGCGTGGAATTCCACTACTCAACATTTTTTAAAATTTAGAAAAAAGGGAAGCAAATCTCAATTTTAATTTAAAGATATTATATACTATATAAAAATTTAAGTCATCACTAACTTTAAATAATTGCTCTTGTATTTATTAATATCTTAGATAGTACATATAAATATTAAATATTGCGTTATATAAACTTTTAAAAAACAATATCTTATACTCAATAATCGTCAATTTAACATCTTTCATTTTAAACAAGTACTCAAAAATTAATAATCACCACAAAAAAATAATTTATATTGCTCAAAAAAAAATCAATAAGAAAAAAAGCATTACCATTTTCCTATCATTGCTGAACCCAATGCCGGTCCACGCCTTGCTGTGCCTGGTGTGCAGCGTGAACTGCACGGCCTCCCGCCCTACGTAGCGCCACTGCGCCGCGTACTCGCACGTGAAGTTGCCGCGCGTGGCGTTGCAGGCGGCCGGCACCGAGTACTGCGCGCCGCAGTTGGGGAGGGACGTCACGCCGCCCGACGACGCCGGCTTGGACTCTTCTGTGATTCGGATATATGTATTACTACTTACTTACTTACTTATCTTCACGCTCTATCCCTAGCGGGGTAGTCAGAGAGAACGGAGCGCCAAACGCTGCGGTCCCTGCATACCTCTTTCGCCTCGTCCATGTCATGCTTTTTACGTGACCCTCCTCCATGTATCTTCGATGTTGTGTTTTCGAAAGTCAACCGAGGTCTCCCCTTACCTCTCTTACCACACACTTTTCCATCAGTATATCTTTTTTACCATTCTTTCGTCACTCATTCTTTTGACGAATTTATTTTATTAGTGATATAACGAATATTCGCATTCACGAATTCTTACGCATTCGCATTCGCAATTTCAGCGAATGTTTTGCGAATATTGAATGGCAGAAAAATAAAAAAATTGCGAATACATTACGTTATAAAATAATAGAAATCAGTTTAATTTGTGTTTTTGTTATAAAAAATAGTAACTTAAACTCGTAATCAAATTACGAGTCTTCATTTTTCATGAAACAATTTTTTTAACGCAATGTAACCAAAAAAAAAATATCTTTCAAAAATTTTTTGCAAAAACAATTATCATTTGTTGCTTAGGTTTTTAAGGTTATATAATCAATAATCATCTACTTGAACAAAAATAAAAATAATGATCATATAAATACAAATTTGAAACATTAGTGACAAATTTGAAAAAATTACTGAATATTCGCATTCGCATTGCGCGACATTCATGACAATGCGAATGCGAATTGTCATTTGTCATTGTCGCGAATGTCGATAGCAAATATTCTTCAATCAGCAGCATTCAGCAATAGACATTCGTGAATGCGAATATTCAGTAATTCATTTAAATTTGGCGCCAATTGTTTACGGAAAGATAACAATTTGGACGTCAATTCTGTCCTTACTTATTATTCTTTATATTTAATAAAATTTTTACATTTATAATTTATTGTAAGAGAATAGTGTATTGGTTAGATTATCATATATATTTACCAATCCGGTATACGATTATATAACATTAAAAACCTAAGTAATAATTTATAAAACTTTTTTAAAAGAAAGAGAGAGTTTGTTTTAGTTTTTTTAGATTGCATTAAAAAAATATTTCGTGAGATATAATGTAGACTTACAATATGATTACGAGTTAGTAAAATGATTTCGATTTTAATAATATATAATCATCGTCAAACTTTTATGTTTCTAATATTCAATATTCGCAAAACATTCGCATAACTATTTGCGAATGCGAATACGAATGTGTAAAAATACGCGAATATACGCGAATGCGTATATTCGTTACATCACTAATTACAGCTTATATTTAAGTAGGGAGAAATAATTCAGTGTGATTTCGTTTCCTTCTTTTCTTTGAAATTCACGACAATTCATATATAATAATAGAAATTAATTTTATCTATAAACACCAAGACATTAATTAAACCTAAAATACCTCACCAAAAAAGTTAAATTCGTTGGGACAGGATTTAAAAAATAGTTTAAAAATAGTTCATTTTTATCGAAAATTCAAAACGATATATATTTAATACTAGAAATCAATTTCTATATAACAGTAACACCTAAAACAACTCACCAAAGAAGTTAATCCCCAGGAAGCCCTCGCTGCGCGCCGTGTCCGTGGTACTTCAAGTCGTCTGCTGTGTAGAAGTCCCCGGTCCCGGGCACGGAGCGCGCGGTCCTGGGTTCGTGCCCGCGCGCCCACACCACGTGCATCTCGTCGTCTACAAGCGAGTGGTCTGTCGGTTCTTGGGCCTGGGGTTCGAATACAATGAGGGATAAAGTTTATACTATTTTTAAATATATTTCCTAATTACAGTATGGAAGAATTATTAGAAGAAAGTTAATAGGTATACATATATTTTTGTTTTCATTCTCATAGAAATTTCAAAAAAAATTAGTTAGTGCTAAGCTAAGTCAAATAATTTGAGCTATTAATTATTAGTAACGTGAGAGTGTAAAATGTACAATAATGTAAAATTAACCTTAATCTTCTTTCTAAATATTTTTTAACTCCACAATTTCAAAAATACTAACTAAGCTAAATAAGCTAAATCAAATAATTTTACCTATGAGTTACTACCAACGTGAATAGATAAATAACAAAATATATAACAGTGTACAGCCGACCTTGATCTTCCTCCGGAACAGTATGGTGGTGACGTTGTTCTCCTCGAAGCCGGCGGCCGCGCTCACGTCGTCGCGGCCGCCCCATAGTGTGTCTACGCGGGGCGTCGATCTATCATAGTTTAGTTATTTTTAAGTTTTTTTCTATGAAAAATAAGTGTTATTAATGTAACTTTTTTTTAGCTTCACGCTTTTATCCCGCACATGGCAGGGTAGGCAGAAAGAACTGCAGGGATAGTGTTAAAACACTTCGTTGTTAGTCCCTGCTCTCTTCGTTGCAGCTTTCCGCCTTATTTGAGGCATTGCGTGTTGAATGGCGGAACTCAATGCCGCGCTTTGCCTAGTTTTGCCAGAGCGAAGAAAATAGAAATAGAAAAATCGAACCCAGAAACCGTCGCGTTACAGGACAGACGTTGCACCTCTGCGCCACGACGGTACTCGGACGGTTAATATAACTTTTAAGCTAATAATTTATTTTTAATTTTTCTATAATGAACAAGTGTTATTAGTATATGTTTTAAGGTTGTAGTATAGCTGTGTCTGTAGATGTGTCTTTAGATTATCAATGTTTTAAATTTTACAATAAAAATCAGTTATAAAATATATTATATATGTATGAAAGACGTAAAATAATATAATACTTTTATGCACATTTCCTTACACTAAAGTACCAAATACTGAGTATATATATAAAATATGTAGTATATTTTTGTGTATACGAAACCAAGACATTCGCTAATCATTCGCGTTTAGGTTCGCATAACTATACTATTAAATCTCTACGAAATATTTGTTACAAATTTAAATCAGAATACAGAAAAATATTTATGTATAGCTAATTATCTTCACACTACCAAGAAGACCAAATGACAACGGTTTCAATTCCACTATTATTCCAATCAAAGATTACTTCTCTTATTGATGTAGTAGTGGAATCTAATCTTGTTTTATTTAACCAGAGCAGAAAAATGAAAATCCATTTACCCACGTGAAAATCGAAACCACAATTGAGGACCGTCGTGGCGCAGAGGCGTAGCGTCTGCCTGTTAGCGCGACGGTTTGTGGGTTCGATTCCCATGAGGAGAAGATGGATTTTTCTATTTCAATTTTTTTCGCTCTGGAAACTAGGCAAAGCGCAATGCCTCGAAAACGGTGGAAAGCAGGAATTAAGCAACGGAGTATCTTAACACTAGTTTCATATAGTTCCTGCAGTTCCCTTTGCCTACCCTGCCATGTGCGGGATAAAGCGTAAAATAAAAAAATGGTTGCCTGTAAAGTGGGTTTTATGGGCGAAAATTTTACGTGACAACGTCTTTTTCTCGGTAGAATATTTATTGTTATGATTAATAATTATAATATAAATTGCACAAATTTTAACTATAGAAAATATATGTTGTTTACTAAAACATTGTACATGTGTCAAGTGATACGCGCGGCGACCGATCATAGTTCGGTGACAGTTGACACATCGTTACGTTACCTTTTTCATAAGTGACTCCGAGCCGCAACCTAATTTAAGACGTTGTCACGTCAAAAATTCAGTCATATTTTACGATATTCATAACTTAACTGACAGTAAGTGTCTTCAAATTAGACAGAAGTTTGAAAATACATATCAAGAAACTGGAAAAAAAATATTATTCATAGAATTAGCTAGAAAATATATACAAACCTGTCCCTAGTGTAGTAGTCCAGCACGCGGTGGTAGTTCCCCTGCGCCGCGCCTATCACGATGTCGGTGCAGTCCATGGGGCTGAAGTCGAACTTAGGCACGTATTCGTGAGGTGGGAAATAGCCTAAAGTTGCAATTATGTCTTTATTTTATGGGAAAATATTATTATATTTATATTAATAGTCAACTTTATCTAGTAAATAAGCGGTGGAAATTATTATATTAGTATGAAAAATCATAATTTCCATTACATTTCTAAGTAAGTGTTACAAAAGTTGCAATAAATTGAAGTTATCGTTATAATAAGTTCCTGAGCGTAAATTCGCTCAAAAATCTCGCTTAAAAATCTTAGATTCTTAGAGTCGTTTTAAACTATTTAAAATTATTATATGAATAATGATCCCATTACAACACTAGATGGTTAAACATTTTTAAGCGATTCTTGTACGTTTCACAACAATGTCGTTCAAATAAAAAAAAATAAGCAAAAATTACATAGAGAAGAGAAAAATATTTTATATATATCTAGAACAATGAGAAGTGCGGTATAAAAGAAATTATTTGAATAACTCAGTCAAAATAATAGTTAAGTGACACGAGTTGGCATTAGTCAGTTCGATTTATTTAAGAAAATCATATTTATTATATTATTATATATTTTTAAAATCCTTAAAGTATGGAACAATAAAATGGTAATTATTAAAATTAATAAAGAATTACGTTTTTATTTTTAATAAATTTATTTTAAAACTGAAATTCAGTGTTTCATTGTAAGGAACGTTAATAGGTTTAAAAACAAATTATTTAATTAATTATTAGTATTATTGAACTTAAATAAGATTAAAGTTAATTGAACATTTTATGTACAAGATTATAGAGTTTAAAGAAGTCTGAAAAAAGAAAATTATGACAGAACATTTCTTAAGTAGAAGATGGAAGAAGAAAAGTAGAGTGGGAGAGACAGGAGAGGACAGGAAGAGAGAAACACCACAAAGCATGCGAAGCAAAGATAAAGTGCTACATATACTTTTATATAAAATATAAAAAATATATATAATATATTACTTTAGAATAAATATATATATTGCCAATATGTTTAATATTTAAGAAATATGATTATAAAGAAATAAAAATGAAATAAGAGCAGAATTTTAGAGGTTTTGCGTTGAGTTCCGCTCTTTTTGCCTTCTTTTTCATCTTTGCTTACCTAAATACTTACCTAAGTACTTACCTAAATACTTTACCTAATCTTGTCATATATATGAGATGAAATGTGAAGACGAAATTAATTAAAGCTTTTTTTATTTATATATTTAGTAACTTCTTTTTTTATATAAACTGTTTTTTTTTCTATAAATAAATATAATTAAATAATATGATGAAGAAATAATAAATATTATAATTAGTTATTATTTAAAATAACATGTAAATATTAATTGCATGCGTAATTAGGTATATATTAATTGTAAGACATATATAGATATTAATATACAACACTGTACTTGTCTCATAGCAAAAGTATTTCATATTTAAATATATATTTTTTTCATATAATTTATTTCCTTATTATGTACAGTGTTGTGTATCATCATAGCGAAGCTTGTGCTTTTACCTGTTTCTTCTGAAAGTCCCTTCACTAGCAGATATTCGGAATCTTCTGCGTTAGGTTCAGGTTCGGGTTCAGGTTCGGGTTTTGGTTCATTAGAAGGTTCAGGTTCAGGAGTTGGTTCAGGTTCTGGTGAAGGTTCTGGTTCAGGTTTGGGTTCACTAGAATGTTTGGGTTCGGGAGATGGTTCGGGTTTGGGTTCAGGGGAAGGTTCTGGTTCAGGAGCGGGTTCTGGTTCAGGGGACGGTTCAGGTGAAGGTTCTGCTTTTGGTTCTGGTTCAGATTTGGGTTCAGGTGATGGTTCAGGTTCTGGATGAGATTTGGGTTCAGGTTCGGACTTTGGTTCTGGGGACGGTTCAGGTTCGGGTTTTGATTCTGGTTCTGATGTGGGTTCGGGTTCTGAAGTGGGTTCAGGTGTGGGTTCTGGTTCAGGTTCAGGTTCAGGTTGTGGTTCTGAAGTGGGTTCAATATCGGATTCGCCAAGATTGGGCAATTGTACAGACTTTGGTTGTTTCGACTTATTTTTAGACTTAGGTGCTAACTTTGGCTTAGACTCGTTCTTGGGCACTAAGGAGGGATAATTTTCTGTTTCACTTTCTACTATAGCTGTGTCATCTGCAAAAATAACGTCACCATGCAAATTTCTTTATACACGTTGTGTTTATACAAAGTTAGTTTGCAAGTAAGTTTCGAGTGTCGCTCAGCTTTTTTGTGGATTTTAGCACTCGTGTTAAAAAATGTGCTTTTTTAATGTCTATAGTGTGTTTATACTTACTTGTGTTTTCTATTTCTGTGGCTGCACGTTTCTTTCGACCTTTGGAGAGAAGAAGGAGAATTTTAATAATATAAATATTAATATTTAATAAAAATATTCATTCTCTCTAGCTAAACAACTGTTTTTTGTAATAATCTATGGGTAGTTCTTTACCCATAGATTATTACAATTATTATTTGTAATAATCTCCCTACAGAGATGCTAACAAGGAAAAAAGTTGTATAAAGCATGTGAGAATTTTGACGCAATGTGAGTTCAAATCCCGCCAAAATTTCTGTATGTTTTCCTTAAGTATGTACAAAAATATTTATATCAATAAATATTAATTTTGGTAAATATAATATAAATTATATTAAATTTAAACTCAAAGTATCAAAACAAAAATATTTTTAAGATACGTCTTTTTATTTTATTTTATAACAAAATCTAAGTAATGTAATAAAATAAACACTTACCTTTAGAACTGGACACTTTATAGGAAATACTCGTTTTAACAGTGACGTCGTTGCCGAGATTTTTAAAGTCAAATCCATCTAGAGTGTGCATCGCGACTCTTTTATTTCTATTATCACTCATATTTAAATCTTGAGAATTCAACTGTAATTCTATATCAGATCTTGGTTCTGGTGTCGGTTCCGGTTCAGCTTTGGGTTCCGGTTCGGGTTTGGGTTCAGGTTTGGGTTCCGGTTCCGCTTTGGGTTCTGGTTCAGGTTCTGGTTCTGGTTCGGGTTTCGGTTCTAATTTGGGTTCCGATTTAGGTTCTGGTTCAGGTAAAGGTTCCGGTGCTGATGTGCTTGCTGTATTGAAATATGTATGTATTTGCATAAAATAGCTTAAACGTGTTCCAAGTGTATGAATAAAATAAATACTTACGTCCAGTCACAGGTGGTCCCTAGTACTGGAAAATTTTTACATTCCTTCTTTAATCCTTTGGGTCTCCATCCTAGTGCTGGAAATTTATTATTAAAAATACTCATTATATTTTTTATTATATGTCTTGTTTATAATTTTGATGTGCAGTAAAGAAATAATTGTATAATTATAAACAAGTTTAATATATGTTACGAATTTATGAACATTTTTCCATATATAGTTAGAGAACACCTAAAATATACACTATACTACGCCAAAACTATTCAAAACGCGTAAATAAAATCAATATCATCTGTTGTCTTACAAGATATTTGCGTAAATAACTATAAAAAAAATTTAAAAAAAAACTATTACATAGAAATGCAGCTGCAAAATCTTACCGCCATAAGAAGTACCATTGATGATCATAACAAATTCCATTTCCGCTTCATCCTTTATGACTCGCCAGTATAAAGCAAACTCTTTGGATAGTTGTTTTTTGGTGTATAAAGACAGGTTTATGTTTTTGTCCTTTCCATGGGGCTTCTGAGAATAGAATAAGAAAATCGTTTAGTTTCTATGGTTCTATTTAGCTTTTACGAGTTCTAAATACTTAAGTGAAAGTAATGAAGAGATTAGATACACAGAAAAGTCTCTACAATCGTAAATATTTATTAATTTTACAGTTACAATAACTTTTACAGGTCGTTGTGAATTAATTAATATTTATTTTACACATTAAGTAAGTTATCTGTTGCAATATTTAAATTAAACCCTTCTTGTCAATTGACAGTACTTTCTAATATGATACAAAATGAAAATTGTTTTTAAGTTCTCTTTGATATAATCTCTCAACAAGGAACGTTGCTAACGTTTCTTCTATTTATTTAAATACTAAATAATTCTAGTAAACTTAATTATAAATAACTAAAAAAAACATTATAGGCCCAATTTCACCGGTCACCGATAAACTTTCAGATAGAGGCCGATATATTAAACTGGTCATCTGAGACTTATCAATAAGTGATGAAACCGATAAAGAGGCAGAGGAAACTGCAGAAACCATAGGAACCTAGTGTTGTGACACTTCGTTGCTTTGTCCCTGCTTTCTCTGTCTTAGCTTTCCTTATTTTTTGAGGTTTTGCGTGTTTAGTGGCGGAAGTCAACGCAGCGCTTTCCAAAGTAGTCTACATAGAGCGCCTAGTTTCTAGAGCGAAGAAAATGGAAATAGAAAAATCCATCTTCTCCTCATGGGAATCGAACCCACAAATCCAAGACCTTCGCGTGTACAGATAGACGCTACGCCTCTGCGCCACAACTTTCCCTTTGCTTACCCTGCCAAGCTTGACGACATAGAAAAAAGGAAAAGAAAAAATATCTCTTTTAACCGTACATTCTCCTTTGTGTGTTCTCCATTCAACGTGACATTGGCGAAGTAAATTGAGCTCAAATGGCACGTTCAAAACGCCATAATTAAAGAGAAAAAAGAAGAAACAACATTACGTATTCTAACAGTATTCGAACTCACTCTTATTGCAGCCCTTCCCGTAGAACCCGTACGGGCAGTAGCACTTCCGGCCGCCCGCATCCACGCACTTCCCGCGCAGGCCGCAGTCGCTGTCTTCGCTGCATTCCTCGGAGAACTGACACTTCGGTCCGCTGTACATCTTGTGGCACTTACACCGGCCTAGGATGTGGAAACCGTGGCCTGAGCACGTTTCGTGGTAGTTTTTACCTGGTACATAGTAAATATATAAACAATATACATTAGAAGAAGAATTTTAAATATGCTTATTAAGAATTTTAGTCATGTACAATTAAATGTCGTTTTTCATAGTGTGCAGTCGAAGTAACCGCTACCTTAATGTAAAGCATAGTATTAAGCGGTCTTTATAAATTTGGTGAAATTATAAAACGAATAATATTTTTAAAAATTAAAAAAAATGCTTTTTTCAAAGGCCGCGCTGTCAGATACATTCTGTATAATGACAATTGTAAGCAATAATACAAAAATAGAATAAAGACTATAATACTAACGTGTAACAATATCTATGTCGGCACAGGACCAGAACCTGTAGTTAGCGCCCCACTCGCCGGCCTCCCTCTGCAACTGCAGCGTACAGTTGTCACAGGTGAAGTCTTCGGGCAAATGGACTTCGTATTTTTGAGCACTAAAACGTATATATTTTCTAATTTCAAGTTTCTTATAGCAGAAAATGTTGGGAGAATTTATTGTGAAGACCCTGAGCGGAGATCGAACTCACAACTATCGTGTTTTAAGTCTAACCTGTTTTACTGAGTTAGAATGGAAGCGATAGTTATTTATATCATTTTTAATTATTTATTTGGTAAATAAAAAGTAATAATTAATTTAAATTTACTTTGACTATATCATTTACTAATTTATTTTTAGCAGTAAGATTATTGAAGATTAAATGCTTCTATATCAACAAGATACTATTAAAAAAAATAGAAAATAAGAATATTGACCAATTAAAACAAATTAAATATACTTACGTAACATCATCTCGAACGAACTCCGAACCGCCTGCTCTCGGTGTCAAGTCTAATAGAGGCCTTTCTAAATAGTCCAATATTCTTAAGCTAAATCCACCCTACAAAAAAGTATATGTAAATACTTAAAACAAACGACATAAATCTAAATAAAATAAACTTTGTAATAAAATTATAAAAGAATGCGCCCAACGTGGGGCTCGAACCCACGACCCTGAGATTAAGAGTCTCATGCTCTACCGACTGAGCTAGCCGGGCTTATAGTATTATTATGAAATGTACAATTACTTACTCGATGCGCGTATGCCAAATGCCAATGTACTGTAAATGTTGATCCTGCCAGAAATGTAGTTTTTATTGAACCTAGAACATAATGAATTGTTTCATAAATATAAACTTTACATATATATCTTTAACTTGTTATGTATAGTAACATATTATACTTTTTTAAATTTAAATAAATACTTAGTAATATCATTTATGGTTCAAGTTATAATAATTACAAATAATATAAAACAAAAAATAATATATACATTTAATTTATAACTCAATAACAGCGCCATCTAGTGACATTTTGACAGAGCTTTAAATTTTTAAGTTAGTACATATTTTCCACCAGGGGTCGCTAGTAGTGAATTTTTATTAAACAAAATCAGCTAACGTTTCATTTGTAATAATAACTGATATGTTTTTATAGTTATAAAACAATTTTTATATTTTAAAAAAATTATTTATGTTCATAGGATTTTTTTTTGAAAATTAAATCAAAAATATCGTAATTTTTTTTGTTAAGTTAAGTTAAATGTTATCTTTATATTCATACCTTTAATGAAAAATTTTATAGGCTTTAAATATTTACATCTATGATAAGAAGATAAAGTTAACATTCTTAAAATATACTATATAAGGCAAAAATTTTGACTACATTTTGCACGACCGTGACAGGACTCGAACCTGCAATCTTCGGATCCGAAGTCCGACGCCTTATCCATTAGGCCACACGGTCATGAGGAAAGAAGTTAGAAATAATGTTAGGATTTTAGGCAATATTTGTTTATATTTATTATATTATATACTATATTGTAAATTATACAACTCATTGGACTATACAAGCTGTAAGTTCAGACGCTGTTCCCATGATAGGATTATTTTTTGAAAAAACCTGCATATTGAAACAATATAGGTATTTTTTATTCTTTTTTATGTCTTCACGCTCTTTCCCGCACATGGCATTGAGACAGAGGGAACTGTAAGAAAAATAGGAACCAAGTATTGAGACACTCCGTTGCTTGTCCCTGCTTTCTCCGTCCCTACGTTTCACATTACTTCTTTTCTTATATTCAATAATGCTTCAATTTAAATAGCATAACATGTGTAGGAGTTAATACACTGAGATTAAATAACTTATCGCCTAATTGGGGTGACTTAAACTTAATTTTGTGTTAAGTATCACGTACAACACAATTGATGGGAATTATTTTACTGTGATAGGCACAAAATTGGTTCAAAATAAGGTTCAAAGCGCAGCGTAAATTAAGTTCACAATAAGGTTAAAAGTAAAATTTTTAAGACACATTCATTTTAGAGCAGTAACCAACGCTGCAGTTTGTCTGAAGTACTAAATTAACTGAAAAAAATAGGTATGGTAACGTAAATATTTTCAAGACCACAATACATTTTATAATTATCATATATTTTTGTATAAGACAGTACAGCTTTAAATATCACTTTAATATTTACATTAAACTTTAGTTACACCGCATTTGTTTAACTAGAGTATTAAAACAAAACGTTTTAACTAAAGTACTCACATTTTGTACGAATTAATCGCTTTATTTCACAACTATACCGAATTATGGAAATACTGAAGTGATCAGTGTAAATTTTCCAAATTGTATCATATGTTAACGCCTTAAATAATTATTTTAAATTACCTTAATTTAAAATAAAAAAGGACTCTAATAAACATACCAAGTTTAAATTTCTACAAAAGCAAAAATAATTAAAAAACAATATATACTTATATAAAAATACGTTATGATATTTTGTACTACAAAATAATCCGCAGCCGGTAGGATTCGAACCTACGCTCCCAGAGGGAATCTGATTTCGAGTCAGACGCCTTAACCACTCGGCCACGACTGCTTACGTCATTGATGCGAAATATCTTAATTTAAGGTGACATCAAGTTTTACTCAAATGTATATATTATTATTTTAAGCTTAAATTAAGTTGAACATTGATTTAAAACTCTTAAGTATTTTAACTGAATAAATATACTTTTATTAATTATAACTTATACTGCATTTAGTTTTTTAGCTTTATCCCGCTCAGAGCAGGGTAGACAGAAGGAACCACAGAAACCTAGTATTTAGAACACTCCGTTCCATTTTTGTTTAGTACTTCTATTATATTTTCACGTGAAATTTAAACCTACTTAACTCTAGAAAGCATCAAAGCAAAGCAAAGTTATATAGGAGATATGAGTAGTGTAAAATAATATTGCATTTTCATACATATGGCTGTAATAATAAAACCAGTAGTCATTGTGTTTTATAACCGAGTTCAAGTATCGTTAATAAGTACATCAGCACAGTGGGTAAGTGTTTGCGCCGTACGTATTACGACCTTAGCCTAGGTCGACGGCATTCTGACTCACGTGGAGGCTATGTTCATTTATAGTGAGATTTAATAGAAATATTTATATAAACTTCTATTTACTTAGTTAATATATTAGGTTTTTATATGTTATTTTGGCTCCATAATTAATAAGAATAAAACTATTAAAGGATAACATTCGTGTTTATCTGTATGTTAGAACACTATTAAACTGCAATTAATTTGATATTAATTGGAGCTTAATGTAAGGAAAAGGATTTAAATCAAATTTCTCATAAGCATGCATTCTTCTACTGTGTAATAGTATCTCATTTTTTACTTTCCTTTGTGTGTTCTCCATTAAAAGTAAGATTGGCGAAATGAACTGTGTGTGGAGTGGCATACTAGAAACGCTATTAATTTAAAAAAGTAGAATTTGGTTGATTTGCCCTTCAATCATACGGTGCTCTATAGTTCTTCGGACTACATATAAATCACCTGTCTACAGCTTTGGTTAGGACATTCTGACGCACAACCGAGAATAGTGTATTGTTAAAAATGTTTTCAAAATAAAATACAGATATCGTTGATGTTATTGTTTCTTTACAATTTTTTATATTATTTTATACGAGGATTAATATAATTTTTTATAGAGACATATTTATAGGCATATTAGAGAAACACCTATGAAAACACTTTTGAAAACACTACGACTGTCGACTGATAGTTTTAAGTTAAAATCTTGATGGTTTTTGTAGTTAATCTATGTTGCAGTTATTTTTTTCGAAATCAAGTAATTGCATGTTCAATGGAACTCAATGATGCCCTTCATCTTGCTTTAGCGAAAAATATAATAACGACTACTATCGTAGTGACGATCGAACCAATCAATCAATCAATACTATCAACCAAGACTCACATTTGAAGAGAAATATTATAGTCACAAACGTCACGTTTATCGACACGCTACTTGTGTCGCTGTGCGAAGACAATTTCAATATAAAAATATATGAAAGCTAAAATACAAAAAATAAAAAAAAAAATTATCACAAAACTAAAAATGATTGAAAAGTTCAAAATTTACAGAGCATTTCTACGGCTTTTATGACATAAACACTTGATTGGTAATTAGGCAGCTTTTAAGTTAAATTAACGACATTAAATTTTACACATCACGAAGAGGACATAAAAACAAATGATAAAGTGTATTTTACGAGGCAAACTATGATTAGTTTAAAAAGCTAAAATCACACTAAAATATGAAGAAATAAACGAGGTATATGCAGGTAAAAAATCTAATTAAACGTCAAAAATATTACCACCGGTTCACTGAAGTTAATGCCTCAGACCTGAGGGAACTGGCGCAAGAAATTTCGGACTTATTTTTTTAAATATAGTCATTTATAATTACACAATTCATAGTTGATAATGATACATTTGGCACGGACCGGAGCGAGCATTTCATTTCGAAGCCGTAACTTTTAACACACAAACGTCCTTTCACAATTTTTTATTATTGTGGTATAGAACATTCTCGGACGTTTTCTTGGGTCCTATATTAAAAGCGCACACACCACCGCATATAGAAATTGAAGATTCGATGCAAACAAGTTAGAGGCGCGATTAAATTCAAATGAATATAAAAATATATAGTACCTAATTAAAAAAACTAAAACTGCCTTACATTAGAAATTTATCTAATAACCAAAATATGTAAATATTTATATAATATAGCCACCTCAACTAAGATTGATTTGTTTATCGTTGTATGAAATAATTTGCTTTACCTCAACCGTCAATGCTTCTAGCATTTTCACTTGTGACACCAAACTTTTAGGAACAGAACAAAATCTCATCACGTAATTGTATTGTAGCTTATCAAAAATACACCCTAACTATATACACGTTTTTGTCTAGTTAGGTCTACAAAAACTAAATATGTAAATTATATATATTTAGAAATTACTTAAAAACAGTTACGTACCTTTAGGCATTCCACATGGCGGCTTCGTTCTAGAATTATCCAGAAAATCTAGATCATACTTCCTCGCCGGGGGGTAGGTCAGTGCGACGTGACACTCTACACCAATAAACACACTTACACACAAAACTACTATTGTCACTCTTTTGTCCACCATTTTGATTGCTTTTACTATCTACCACTTCATGTCTAAACAAGATTTTATTCACTATTTTTTTAATTGTCTTAGATTTTTCGTCACGACATTATTGTTGTTGTGAATAGTACCTGAAACAAAAAAAAATATATAAGAAAAAGTTTTTCCGACTATGGGACACTAAAAACGGCAATTCGTCAAAGATAAATAAGTAAGTGTAAAAAGAATTCGTTTATGAACTTAGCACTCACTAGCGTTATTCGGTTTAATATTCATAAATTATAATTGATAAGTCCATTGTAGCTCAGTGGGACAGCTTCTGACTGAAAACACAATGGTTGTGGGATCAATGAAAACTTTCTAAGGTTTCACAACAACAACGACAACAGGGCGATGTATGTTTTTGACACTCAACTCATACCATATCATAATATATTTGGACGAAATGCTGAGAACAAAGTGTCTAGACTCTATCTGTTCCCTACCTTCCCTGGCACATATGGGATAACATTATATTTATTAATTCATTTGTCATACTTTGTGGCACAAGTAGGTAAAAAAAAATTATTGTATTTATAAATTTTAAAAAATGATAAAGCTATTTTTTTAAATACATTGAATATTAGTGAATTGGAAATTCCTTTATTCCAAACTAGCATGCGCACGAAGCTTAAAACGAAATTAAATAAAATCGTAACCAAAACCCAGTGAAGCAGGAAACTATATACATGATTACTACAAATCGTTCAAATCACAGTACGGAAACCACTCTCTCTGCAAAACACAATATTTATAAGTATCAATTATATACAGTACCAGACTAGGTAAGAACTACTATACGGAGTTTATTTTGTTAGCGGCGCTTCTTAACGACTTCGTAGCTGCATCGAAATTATGGGTTTATTATTGTCTTTTACTTTCTACTGATTGGCTATGAAGTATGAAACACTTTCACGCGTCCGATTTCCTCCTTTGATGTATTGAGAGTTATTTAATTGTTATTGTGGATAAGAGACATTCATTCTATATATTAGTGCTTCACGTAATGTATATGTAATGTAACCATTTAAACAACTACCTACCTACTAACTAAAAATTTTTTAAGTATTAACTTAATGTACTAAAATCATAAATTTTCGTAATTTTTCTACATTTTGATTAAATCATTAATCCGTTTAAATTGTTTTACTTATGTAATCATAATGGAGTAATCAATAGATCTATATGTCCACCTGTCAAAGTTTGATCTGTTGTCTATCTGGAAAAGTATAAAAATCCCTATGATAATAGTTTATCCAAAGTGTGAGTTAATCTATTTTTACTTTTCTTTATGAAACAACTTATTAGGTTTATGCTCTTGCGTTTTAAATTGAGATATTCTATGTTAAATAGAGATATATTAAAGAAAATTATATTAAGTTTAATATTGACTAATCGACACAGAATATATGTACAACTACTGCATTTAAAAGATCTTTGAATGTATCTTTATAATTATAAAATGTTAATTTAGAAATTTTGCTTAAGAGAAGTGAGTTTATTAAGTACCTAACATTGATGTTGGACTTTCATTATGTTATTAAGTAATAATTTATTAGCATTTAATACAAAATATGGTACATTCAATAGTACTGCTATTTTTATATATTGCTTATATTAAAAAAGTTCAAGCTCTTCAAACAATAAAAAGTGACTATAAAGCCTGTGTAGAATATTAGGATCCATCCATACAGTATGTGTATATTATTGTATATACATATATCAACATCGGCCAAGTAGCAGTCAGATTATACTACCCGTTAGACTGGATGAGGGGAGGGGAGACCTCGGTTGACTTTCGAAAACACAGTATCGAAGATACTGGAGGAAGCTCACGTAAAAAGCATGAGGACTCCCCGGAGAGCATGCATGAAGAGGTTAATGACAGTGGACGAGGCGAAAGAGGTATGCAGGGACCGCAGCGTTTGGCGCTCCGTTCTCTCTGACTACCCCGCTAGGGATAGAGCGTGAAGATATGTATGTATGTATGTATGTATGTTAGACTGGATCGAGTCGGAAAATTAACTGCGATCTCCAGTATAGTATGTCTTGTCTATACTCATTACACTTATATATAAAAATACACCTTTTTTTAGCTTCACGCTTTATCCCGCACATGGCAGAGTAGGCAGAGGGAACTGCAGGAGCCATAGGAACCTAGTGTTTCACTCCGTTGCTTTGTCCCCGCTTCCTGCATTTTTTCGAGGCATTGCGTGTTGAATGGCGGAACTCAACGCCGCGATTCGCCTAGTTTCCAGAGCGAAGAAAATGGAAATAGAAAAATTCATCTTCCCTTAGTGGGAATCGAAACCCATAAACCGTCGCGTTTACAGGCAGACGCTTACGCTTCTGCGCCACGACAGTCCTCAGAAAAATACACCTACATAGTACAAACATAGTACATACATACACACATGCGTGAATACAAAATAATTATACGCCACACAAGGGTCAATTATCCGTCCGTCCGTCACACTTCACGGCCACTATCTCGTTCACTTTCACCAATCTCGCGCACTCGTTAATATTTATATGTGGTTTTATTTGCGTAATTTTTATAATTAATTAAATAATGTAATGATATATTGTGTAATTGTTTTTTTTTTTTTCATATACCTTTGCTAGTTAACTTTTACGGTCTATATATCTCATCGCGTTTTTTTAATACTTAACGTAATTAAAACAATATATATGTATGTACATATGTATTTCTTTACATATATGCAAATTTTGGACAACACTTTAAATACTTCATATAGATAGTAATTTCTTTTATTTTATTTATTTATTTTATATATTTAAATAAATATAGTAATTTTTTTTAACATGGTAATAATGTATGCTTGATTTAAAAAAAATGTAGTAAATTACCTAATTATTATTATGTAACACATTCTCACCGTTTCCAGTGAAGTGCACAAGATGTACCACAACGAAACTAATAATATCATACGAAAAAGAATTAAAACTATTAACAATTAAAATATAAAATATGCGTAATTTAATTTGATGTGAACAAAAAATTAGTGAAAGTCAGGTCAATATGTAATTAGCTAGTATTAAATATATATTATTACATACAAATTAAAGCTTTCATATGTTTTTTTATAGCTTCACGCTTCCGCATTCCGCACATGGCAGGATCAGCAAAGGGAACCATATGAGCCTAGTGTTAAGACACTCCGTTGCTTAGTCCCTGCTTTCTCCCTGCTTTTCATATGATTTTTTAAATCCTTATTTATAATATGAGTAGCCATCTGTAAGTTAACCTTTAATGTGACAAACGGAATGATGCATTCAACATTTTGAAGCGGTGGAGAAAGTGAGCACCTGTAAATATTTACTACTACGGTGGCCGGTTTGAATGACGTTTTCGAGCTTAACAAGCGAGCGTCTCAGTATTTATGATAGCTATAAATTGTTTTATTTTGTTCATTATTTTATACTTATTCATTGCTTACTATATAAAATATACGACTTTTTTCAATTAATTAATAACTTGTATGTCCTCTATAAGTGTGTAGCTTCGCCTAAACCTCTGGAAATGTCGGAATAAAAGTGTGTGTGTATTTGAAAAGGTTTTAAAGGCTTGAAAATACAATTGTTAGCGTCAACCAACTAATAATGGTAAGTATAAGACATAATATCTCATGTTTCTTAGTTTCTTTTATGGCAAGTTTATAAGTATTATTTTCTTCAAAAACGCAATTAATATTGGTTAAATATCGGACTTATACTCTATAAAACATGATTTCTTAGAAACAATATTATAACTTAGTGATACGCTTGTATGTATTAAATATTATTTAAAATAAAATCAAAACACGTATCTATGTTACCTTTTGAAAAGAGAAAAATATTTTAAATAGTGACATTATATAAATTAAACATTGCTAAGAAGTACAGTTTGACACATCTCAATATTTATTTCCCACATAGGTTGGCTGGTAGAGAATGCTTTGTAACGTTAAGCCCGAATTTTGTACATGTTTCCTCCTTGTTTTTTTTAGCTTCACGCTTCATCCCGCATATTGCAGGGTAGGCAAATGGAACTGCAAGAACCATATGAACCTATTGTTAAGACACTTCGTTGCTTAGTTCCTGCTTCCTCCGTCCCCACTTTCCGCCTATTTCGAGGCACTACATGTTGAGTGGAGGAACTCAACGCCGCGCTTTGCCTAGTTTCCAGAGCGAAGAAGAATGGAAATAGAAAAATCCATCTTCCCCGAGTGGGAATCGAACCCTCAAACCGTCACGTTTACAGGCAGACGCTTACGCCTCTGCGCCACGATGCCCTGGTTGACCCTTGTAGTGTGTGTGCAGGATAAATAAATAAGTAAATAATTTATATATTTATTATTTTATTTTGTCGAAAATATAACACACAAATGGTATAGTGAATAAACCCATAGCCTCACTGACGCAACTCCGCTAGTTAAGCAAACCGCCATTAGGATTGTTTGAAGTCTCGCAAGTATTTACATAAGTGACTATTTTGACATACGCAAATATATTGCGACGTGAAATATACGCAGCATCTCTGCTTACTCTTATGGTTTAAATATTTTATATAAGAACTTTGTATGACACGCCCACCTATATGTAAAACGGTTACGTGCGTGTAAAGCATTTTGTAATGCGTAATAGCTATTGAATAAATTTTTCGCTGTGATGAGTATATCGAACTTAATGTTTCTTAACTAAGTATATTTTTTTAATTTGGAAACATTTGAAATAATTATTCTAATTGTTTTTCGGCCTAAGATGCCTTGTGACATCATAGAATCAACGTCCTATAACTATTTGTACAAATAAAATAAAGGGGCAAAAGATTTACACGTTTTGACACCCTGTCAGACCCTGTTTGACACCAGGGACAAGAGGACCGGTGTGGCGTCTACCTGTAAACGGAGAAAACAAGGACTAAGCAACGGAATGTCTTAACACTAGGTTCCTGCAGTTCCCTCTGCCTACACTGCAATGTGCGGGATAAAGCTTGACGACATAAATAATAAAGGGCAACAGAAAACATCAAAAACAAATTTTCCTTTTCAAATTCTCATATATATAATATTTCATTAATATTTTAATGTTTTAAATAGATTTTAAAACTCTCACAAAGATACGTAACCCCTCACATAAGAAAGGAGGTTGTTAACCACGTGTCAGTTGAACTCCTCCATAATAGTCTATTTATAACCGCAAGCCGATGGGAGCTTCCAAGTAGGGAACAATAGTAAAAGCCACATAATAACCGATTATATCCATCGAACAAAAATACTAATGGTTAGAAAATTTCTTATTCGGAGCAAGGTTGTTGAATTCCCATCGTTTGTACAAAATGGCGGACAATGATATTTCCCGCTATGTTTTACCACACAGCAAATGATTATTGTGAAAAAGAAATAATAATCAAATATTTAAATGACTTTTTTGAACTTCTGGTTCAGTGTTCCACCTTTATTTATATTATTAAAAAATAAATATTATAGTTCAAAAGCCCGCGACGCCTAGATGTTCGTTATATTATAAAAGCTGAAAATTAAATATAAAATTTCTCTATATATATATATATATATATATATATATATATATATATATATATATATATATATATATATATATATATATATATATATATATATATATATATATATATATATATATATATATATATATATATATATATATATATATATATATATATATATATATATATATATATATATATATATATATATATATATATATATATATATATATATATATATATATATATATATAAATATAATACATATAGTATGTATATAAACATGCATACGTCATAATCAAAATTTCCTCGGGCACGTATAATGAGGCATATGTATAGAACAGAACTACAATTAGTTACTTCGATTTAATAACAGCGTCGTAGAAGCAGATGTAATCTAATGTTAAGATATTTTTATCTCTATGTACATTTTATAAATTGTGAGGTAGGCAGTGACAATCAAATAGTGTAGCACTTATTTTCAGGTATTAAAAAGAGGTCTAATCTCCAAAGATAATATATGATGAAATATTTTAACATCTCGTATATATCCGATATGGTCTAGTGGCTAGGATACCTGGCTCTCACCCAGGAGGCTCGGGTTCGATTCCCGGTATCGGAATCCTTTTTTATTCTTTTACAGTTTATATTTTTTTACTTAAAGCGATATACCTTGTGGAGCATAGAAAAAAAAAATCAATGACGTTAAAAAATTAAACAATACAAGTATAATACGCCCTCTAACGTCAATTACAAGTAATTAAGCCTTATCTTCACATTAGAACAATGGCGGAAATGTCAAACGGTTTACGCAACGCCATCTGCCAGCAAGTAGTGGTAGATAAGTGGGTCCTTATCGGAAGCATCTCGTTATCAGTAATCAGTGTACCGCTTTTCGTAACGCTGAGAATGCGCTTTGTGCAGCCATTGTGATGACTAGGCCTAGTTTTTTTGTTAACTTCCTAGGTTATATAATATTTTCTTAATGTACATTTAAAATGCAAATTTTATATTAAAAAATAAAATATTTATTAGAAAAATGGATAAAGGAAATATATTTTATATGTAGTATATATTTTTAAACAAAACAATATAACAGATTATTCAAACACCTTATAGTATATATTTTATAACTTCCGCATAGTTTTTGGTAGGCATAGTTGGTATTGCAGTAACATTAACATATTAATATGGAATCTTTTATAAGCGTGACATTTTTATCACTAGTCATTCATTATAACCAGTCAATATAAGATACTGTAAATATCGATGATCTTCATAACAAGTGCCGAAACAATCGATTCTCTACATTCCGTGATATTATTGTATGATGATTTTAAAATATTTCTCACTCAGTTAATATCGAACCAGGCAGTCACAAACTGTTATATTGATCTCCACTCTTCAATAATTATATCTAAAAACGAATACCAATGAAATAATATAGGAAATGAAAGGAAAAATAAATAAATAACAGAAAAATATTCAGACGAACAACTGTTACAAATGTTAGTCACAACCGCAAAACCGCGGAAACGGTGCCTAGGTTATTGGTTAAGTATATTATATTGTGAAAATAATATCACCTGCTATATGAAATATTTCATGACTCGTTTACGTAGATTTATTATTTTTTACTAGCTTACTATTTATATTAACACAAAATAGGACACAAATGTTTTGTACGAGCTTAATTGCCATTCTGAAATAAGTTTATTTACAAGAGACACATTCTCTAACTAAAACTTTAGTAGTAAAATGTGAAGTTATGTATGTATGTGTGTATGTATGTATACATATAGTTTCATGATCACGCTTGTTTATAAGAAAAAATAAAATCTTTATTAAAAAACTCCTGTAATCAAAACAATTTACCTAATACTTAATCTTTTTATGTAATTCCAAATTATTTATTACCTTTAACTAAATTTATCTCATTAATTTTGCAATCATCAAAAATTCCGATGACACAGAACATAAATCATTGAACTAGAAAATTGATTTTCTGAAACTAGTAATTTTGAGACAAATCGATGGGTTACGTGTTACGAAATAGTGATGTAACGCGGAAGATGGCACGTCGGTGTGAACAATTAAATTCGCTCTCAGTTATACCATGGTGAGAATGAGGCCAATGTTTACCAAATGCCTTAAGAGTCTTAGATTTATACTTAATGTCGATTGAAGTTGTTTTAATTATTGTAAAATGTTTAATTCATTATTAAATTAATATCGATTAAGTATTATCTATGCAATGCAGTAATTATTAATATTTATATTTTATGTGTGAGTCACGTTACAATAATTTTAAAAATTTACTATTAATAACACGTAGTATCATTTAATGTTGTAATTAATCCAAGAAAGAAGCAAAATTATATTTTTTATACGATCCTTTGCTTCCGATGGCTCCTAAACGCCTTTTAAAATCTGCTTGTGACTAGGAAATGTCCTATAGATATTCTTGAATATATAGACATTGAGAAAATAAAATTAAAAAGTTAATAATACCTTAATTTATTAAAATACGTAAACAATAAGCAAAAGCGGTAATCAATTTCGATGTATTTCCTGTTATGGGCCAGGAAACAAATTGAACTGATTTGCAAATCAGTCAGTAGGCTTAAGTAAAATTCAAAGTTCTTTTTCGAATGATATATTGTAATAACTTAAATTTAGAGCACATACGATTAAAACTATTAATAAAAACCCCTTAAAATTGTCTATTTTTAAATATAATTATATAGCTTCACTCTTTATCCTAAGTAGGCAGACGAAGCCGCAGGAACCGTGGCAACCTAGTGTTAAGACAGTGTATAGACACTTCGTTCTGTGCTTTCCACCTTTTTCAGGGCATTACGTGTTGAGTGAACTCAACGGCGTGCTTTGACTAGTTGCCTGAGCGAAGAAAATAGAAATGAAAATACATACGTCTACCCACCTTCCCCAAGTGGGAATCGAACTCACATACCATTACATTTACAGGCAGACGCTACACCTCTACGCAACAACGGTCCTCAGATATAATTATGAGGACGTCATAAGGACATCATATATTACTGCAACGGTAATTTACCAAATATACCTTTTACGAGACATTATCAAGTTTATTTCGACATTTTGTGCGTACAAAGCTTCTACAAAATATATATTATCGTAATTGACGTAATGGACAGGTGATTAATGGAGCAATACTTGGCTTACTTACTATATATATTGATCTCTATAATTGAAAGAACAGTAGCAACTCGCCAAGACCTCGTTTGTATGCAAATTATAAATATAACGCAACTTTAAGTATAGCTTGATTAATTATAGCCAAAACGAAAATGATTGATTTTGTGTCGACAATTTAGTAACTTTATTATAGTGACACTAGTGATAGTGTGGCATAACGAATAACTTATATTTATATGTCTAGGTAAGGTTATACATAATAGGTAAGGTAACATAATATGTATGTATTTATTTATGTATATGTTCTATTTATATGTATACTTTCAAATATATTCAATCTATCTAATTTATTTATTTTTGTAATTGCACTGCACATTCCCGCTGTTTACCACACACTGACACTTACCCACTTCCACGGGTTGGCTTGAAGAGATAATTTTTAGAAATAAGCCTTTTGTAAACCAAAATTTATTTTTATATTTTTCAAAATGTATTTTTATATTTTTGCAATTTCTCAATAATGTATAACACCTTGAAATAAAATTAAAATGAATTTGCTTATAACGTGTCTTTATGAATTGTCACTTATTTAAGTAAAAAAACTATTTGAACATTTTTAAACAATTTTTCTACACTTAAAAATTATAAAACGTATAAAATATTTATAGAACCCGCTGCGTTCAAATTTTTACATGGTTTCTAAAAACGTCAATATTTACTTATGTGGTAAAGTATTACCAGTTAGTTTTATTTTATGAAATCATAGAACTGTAAAATTCCAAAGCATTTACTATTGCGTAACAAGTTCATCTGACATAAAACAAAATTGCCACTTGTCTAATAATTCAAGTTACAAGTTATACCTTCATGATATTGAACGGCTTCTAATTAAGATTAATGTATATAATTTTAAGATGTGGCCAAAACACGACTACCATGAATTTTTACGCAATACGAATGAGAACATCAGTAATGCTCGGTCATTAATCGGTAAATTCGGCGGAATCGTTACAACACTATCGATTTTCGATTTGCATCGACACACGTAATTGAGTTGGTCAACATTGATTGAGTTTAATTACGGGGCTATAATGTTTAATTGTTGATCTAAAAACACGTAGCAAATACGTTGGATATAACTTCGTAAAATGGTTTTTGATTCGATTTCCACTTAGCGTAGTTATATTTAAACCATTTTCATGCTGGTTTGGATATTAATAACTACTATTGGTAACTTAGTAAAGTCAAGAATTAAGTTATTAAAATAAACATACAGTAAGAAACGAAGTAATCTCGCTTGTTATCTCTGCTTAGTTTGATATGTTTAGAACCAAAATTTGCATTTATTTTAGTAATACTAATTACTACAATATATATATATATATATATATATATATATATATATATATATATATATATATATATATATATATATATATATATATATATATATATATATATATATATATATATATATATATAAATTTCAGGAAAATAAATTTCCAGTCAAAACCATTATAAAGGAGAATCTAGTCGATTGTCAAACTAAGCAACAAATAAAAACAACCACTAAATAAAACGCACGCACAACATTCTACACAAAAGATCACTGATCATCGACCAGCAAATACTTCTTTCTGCGTTTAAAAACGTAAATACAAACGAATTTAACTTGAAAGATAAATTTTAAAAGTGAAATTACATAGTTTTTACGCGTCTCAGCTCAGAAAACATACTAAATACGATGCGGTTGATTTCTCACCGTCGCGTCGTCGTTTGTCTGTGGAGTGTAATCCTGATGCAGTGTTGCATTGCTTGGTCCAATGATTTGTTCAAGTAACAAGAAATTGTACAGCTTTGTTTTTACGCTTTTCTTCGCATACGCTATTTCTTTTGTAAAGGTTGTTAAGATTTAGTGTCTGACTGTGAACGCAGCGGTTGTGTTTTTTTTTTATTATTTTATTTTATGGCTATACGAATTAATTGTCGTCGTGGCGCAGAGGCGTAAGCATCTGCCTGTAACCGCGACAGTTTGAGGATTCGATTCCCACCAGGTTCAAATGTTTCCTGCAGTTCCCTCTGAAAAAAAAAAAGAATTAATTGCGAGGTTGGTTTCCGTCACTCAACACGCAACTATGTTTCGTGTGTATAAATATTATATTATTTAAGAAAGAAGAAGGTCTAAAAATAACTTGATACTCTCTAATACTCGTAAAAAAACAAGTAAAGTTACTGTACATATTTATTTATTAACAAGCAACTCGCCGCTCTATATATTTATACGAAATCGCATTGTACAGGTAGAAATCATATTTTTTTCTTTAAAATAAAATAAGCGTAAGTTACTCCTTATTACATCAGCTACCCGTCAGTAACAGCCCCGTCAAAATTGATTCAGCTGTTTTAGAGATTGAGAAAAAATTATAAAAGAACATATTTTGGTACATGTATGTATCGTACATATACCTACCTATATTCATGTGCATGTAGCAAAAAGCAGCTATTTGAATATTACAAACATATACTTTTATTCACATGTTTATTTACCTACTAGTTTTTTTTTCTTTTTTTTTAGCTTAACGCTTTATCCCGCATATGGCAGGGTAGGCAGAGGGAACTACAGGGACCGTGGGAATCTAGTGTTAAGACACTTCGTTGCTTAGTCCCCACTTTCCGCTTTTTTCGAGGCATAACGTGTTGAGTGGCGGAACTCAACGCTGCGCTTTGCCTAATTTGCCAGAGCAAAGAAAATGGAAATAGAAAAATCCATCTTCACCGACTGGGGATCGAACCCAGAAACCGTCGCTTTACAGGCAGACGTTACGCCTCTGCGCCATACCGGTCCTCGTTTATTAGTATAGATTATATATAATTTTTTATCTTTTATTTTATATTTATTATGATACGTACCTTCAAAAATCATCAGATACACAATACAGCTCCAAAGTTAACGAAAATGAAAATAAAAGAAAACGAAGTCATTTTGTAAATACAATTACTGAAGCTCCACTGTGAAATGTGTTTAGTTTTGGTTTGAGTAAGCTTGCAATCGATAATCGATTGTCATTCACTTTCTTTTGTAATAAACAAAAAATCTTTTAATATTTGCACAACGTTACTGCAACGTTGGATTCTCTTTCGTAGTCATAATCAAAATGTGTGAAGCTAATAAAAAAACACACACCTGTACATGCCTGTGCATGCATGTAAATCTATGTTGATCTATTTCGCGGATTGAGATTCGAGAATATTTGTAAGTACAATACTGATGCCGACATAGCATGTTGCATATGCTACCAGCACACTAGTTGCCACATTACTCCTAAGGGAGGGATGAACTAAATCACCCTGTTTTTCTTCGATGTGAACGTTATAGCTCGATCGCTATGCTTGTAGTTGAGCAGATTGATATATATGCTTGCAGTTGATGTTCATATGAATGACCTAAATGTATGGTACATTTCATATGAACAATCGTATATTTTTATAACAAGGCAAAATGCAATTCTCTCGTTTCTGTAAAATCAATTAAAAAAAATTGTATATTTCTTTATAACGCATCGGAAATGTATGTTTTATATAGGTATAAAATTGTGATTTTGTTTTGGTACTGCTCGCCATACGTGTTGAGAACATTACCGGAGGAAGCTCGGGGAAACTTAGTTCCGATTTCTAATTTCACATGATGTATCCGTGTGGAGAGTCGGTTAATTTATACTGTTCATTGCTTTAAGTAATATAGAAACCATCCCATGCCATTTGATGTGTTTAGATAACGCTATATGTTTAAAAGCAAAGTTCGGATAGGAAAAAGCGTTACGTAAGATGCAATTTTTTTATATGGACACATAATATTGTACATGAAGTAATTTATTCATTAAATATTTTTTGGTAACTACGCCATTATCATCAGAAACGCCATAAAGACAATTATTTAACAAGTTATAACTAAATAATAACACGGTACATTTCAATTCCTTAAGCAAATGAGAACGGACTGTTCGGAATGTGATTAGCACTAGAAGCACGTCAAGACTTTCGCTTACTCGTACCTAAGTCGTAAGTGGTAAGCGACCAAGAATTTTCACCTAAAGTAAATATGCGATTAGCTAATTCGTTTCGCAATCGGCTTTCCGTTTTTAGGTAAAATATCTGTAAATAGAAATTGGTTATGAAAAAAATGCAGATTTTTAATAGTACTAAGACACTTCGTTGCTTAGTCCCTGCTTTCTCCGTCTCAGCAATTTTTTCATCTAACTATTTGTACGTTATTTGTAATATATCTATATAAAATACTCTTCATTTATCCTTATTTAATTTTTACCTTGTACATTTTTACAATATATATATTTTATACGTAATATGTAAATGTCTAGAATGTAATAATTTAACCTGCTACTCCACGTGCCTTGTCAAACGCAAACAATTTTAAGCTCCGCACGCATACAATGGGTAGGTACGTCAAAACGGCTAATGATGAACTGTGAAAGACTAAAATACTTTTTATATTCAAAATTTTTGTTTCATGAGATAAGCGCATTCAACCAAAACATCTCTTTAGCATCATACCATTCATTATAGAAAATAAAATGATATAATCTTCGAATATATATTTATTAAATTTAATTTATATTATAAATAAGAGATATCAAAACATTTCATAACATATCAAGGCCACATGAATACGATTGATATATTGTTTGACACAATCTAGCTACAAAAACTGAGTGATTGGTCACTACTTCATACTTTTTAGAGTTAATTTTGATTTTTATTATACATTTTTTTCTTAGCTATGAAGCATTAGATTATAACGCCCACTTCTTGTACTGTTATAATTTGAAAGCGCTGACGTCGCGGTACGTGAGTTACTTAATAAAGAAAAAAAAAAGCTAAATGAAAGTTATTCGTTTTGTTTTGTATTGACCATTGTTAGGTGCTTCTTGACGCATGTGTCACATTTTAATGATTTTACGTGGAAAAATGCGACATAAATTATATACAAAATCGTTTTTTGTTTATATTTTTTTAATGCTTCACAGTTTATTCTGCATATAAAATAGGCGGAGACATATATATTGACATATTGTATATGCTGAACTCTAGCCAGAGTTGCCTAACTAAGCAATTAACATGTAAATATATGACAATATTAAACAAAACCTAAAAATTTGAACGCATCAGGATTTGAACCTGCATCTCATGCAGCTCATCAATAAAATTATATGCACATAGTAATAAAAAGCTTAAGGTGATTAAACTTTTAGTATAGGTATCTACATGATTTATTTATGTCCGGAAAACATGGTCGTTAAAATCTTAACACAAAGTATGGACGTTGCATGTATCTATGACTTTCATGTATTTTTTACGATTCGAATCTGCTAATTCTAATGTTTGTTGCGAACAATACACTGATACCATCTGGTAAATAACCCGCTGGCACTATTGTAAGTAATTCTTGTCTTTAAAGTACTATCTTAAGTTATTTTAATTAATATAAATTAGACATACAATTATAAATATATATAATTCATGATATTTTTAAAAAGAAACCGTTCATATGTTTATATATATTTTTATTACGCAATGAGATGTAAGGATTCTTCTTTGTTTAAAAAAATGCAGATAGGTTTTACATCTAGTTATTAATAGATGTCATTAAAAGACGTCAGGTTTTTTCTTTTTTCCCTTAACAGTGCGTGAAAATTTAAATAATATATTGTAACAATCACACGTTATGTCATTGCATACAGCAGGTACTTCTATTATCTTGAAGTTACAAGAAATGTTTTAAATAACTCGAAGCTTTATACTATGGTATTAAAACCTTACTAAAGCTTATTTTGTGAAAAGCTCATCTTCCCGTTAAAAAGTTATATAGGCAAGTTTAGAAAAAGACGCCAAAATGTAATATCATACAATTTGTAAGTACGAATTGTTGTAAATAATTTCAAAACGCACACACATTGCGTGAAAGGTGGCAATTAGTTAGAATGTCGGTTAGCCGACCGTGGATAATTGAACCCAGTTTTAGACGAAAAACTCTCACTTGAATAAAAGGGAACATTTAGACTGCTTTAAATTTTTTGTTGATACAAATATCCATTATTTAAGCTAATTAGAGGCATAGCTCTGCCTGTAAACGGTTTGTGAGTTCGACTCGGGGAAGATGGAATTTTCTATTTCCATTATTTTCGCTCTGGTAACTAAGCAAAGCGCGGCGTTGAGTTCCGCCACTCAACACGTAATGCCTCAATAAAGGCGGAAATCGGGGACGGAGAAAGCAGAGACTAAGAAACGAAGTGTCTTATACTAGGTTCCTATGGTTTTTGCACGTGCATCTGCCTATCATGCTGTGTGCGGGATAAAGCGTGAAGCTACAAAAGAAAAATATTACAATTGTCTGTTTACGTCTGCTGGATGTGGGATTATAGGACGTTGGACAGTGACATGGAGATCTTTTAAGAATACCTATATCCGGCAATGAGCGCAAATAGATTGAGATGATGATGCTAGAGATATTCCTCATTAAGGTATAACAATAATTATCTTTTGTATTTGTACAGTGCTGTTGGAACGGGTGTATAAACAAAGGTTGTGGGTTTAAATAAACATATGGTTCTTTTCATAAAGTTTTAACGAAATTTTTGTTTTTTTTTTTTTAAATAAACACATATGGGCATAATATATAAATTGTCTTAATACCTTTCTTACGATTACGTATAAAAGTAATAACAATAAAAATTAAATAGACGTAAGCTAAAAATGCGGTTGTTACCGGAAACGACTCATCGCCATAGAGATATTAACTTGACTTTATGTAAAAAATCACTTCCGTTGCGTAATGAAAATTTTAAAGTGTTTTAGGTAATATTTAACACGAACATCAAAATAGAGCAAGATAAGATCTGTAGTATGATGGGTTCAAGTATAGTTACATTCAGAAACTAAATTATACTGAAAAAGATAAAAAAAAACTAAATTAAATTTACAAATATACACTTTGTCAACTATTTATAAATATAATTTACTTTTTCTAGGTTTATATGTATTACGGCATTTGCTTTTACTTTACTTTACAATATAATATTTTTTATTTTTTTAACAATGATCATTACTTTTTTGAACTACTTCTTTGTTATATGTATGTGTTATGTATACGATATCTTTTAATGTACGACTTAAATATTCAAATCAAAAATTTCACGTTAATTTCACGGCATATAAAAGTGTCACTTATTGTTAATAACAATTTGCTATAAAAAGTGGAATATAACAACGTAACGAATCGTGATAAGAACGTGAAAGGGTCTCGATATTACTTATAGGTTAAATCTACAATTACAAAACGATTTAGGCCCTTAAAAAAATACAAGCAAACAGCAAAGTAAATGGACTTATCGAAAAAAACTAAATATTGATTATAGAAATAATTGTCGTAGTCATTGATATGCGATACACATCGAAGCCCATTTAAATTTTAATTCCGTTTTGTGCGTGTCCCGTTAAGCGTGAGTCGGCGTTTATAAACACATTGCGGTGGGTTCACACGGGTAGCCTAATATAAAATATTTTGAAAACATATAGTGTGGGGAAATCTTAAAGTTTATCATTATATTTTGAATAACATCAAATAATTTGAAGTTCATACCATGTTATGATCGCTTCTTAAGTGCTAACTAGTACCATAATTAAGTAAAAAGCTTTTATAAAAAATGGTTATATAAAATTTTAGAGAATATTTTTGTGTTATAATCTAACTTAATTAATATTTTTAACTTTAAGTATTATTATGCTAAGGAATAATAAAGTTTATGTACCAATTAGTGACAGAGGAATGCCTAAATGCAAGCATTTTTTCATTCTCACACTCTGAGAAATCTTGGCGTTCAATTCTGCCACTCAGCACGAAATATATTTAATATTGAATAATAAATCTGTAGAAAGGTCAATTCTGTACATGAAATATATTTACAAAATAACTATCGGGGGGTGATTAGTGATCGATACTGATGCCAAAAATGCAATTAGTAAAATTTTTGTCTGTCTGTCTGTATGTTATTTATAGAAAAAAAAACTACTCGACGGATTTTAACGAAACTTGGTACAATTATTCTACATACTCCTGAGCAGGTAATAGTATACTTTTCATCACGCTACCATTAATAGGAGCAGAGCAGTGAAAGGAAATGTTGGGAAAACGGGAGAAGTTACTTGGTTTTTTTAGCTTCCGTCGCGTGTGCAGCCTTAATGGTTAAAGCTACATAGAAATCATGTATAACGGAAATATTCTACATAAAAAAAATTATATAAAAAATATCCCAAGACAGCATATATCTATCTTTTATAGTTGACTCACAATAACACGTGTAACTCCCGATAGCTTAGCAGTTCAGAGATTTGTTATTATATTTGTTTACTATTACGTAAAATATAATACCAATAACACTCACCATCATCCTTATTTTTTTAATGAATATTAGTACCTATTTAATAAAAAAAGAATCATAGAAATCGGTACAAAAACACTAAACTTATACATGAAAAAAATACCTACGCTAACAAGCCATCGCGCGTGAATAGTTATATTTTTCAACAGTTTTGTGGATTGGCATATTATATTACTATTTCCCTTCTAAAATACGAAAGTAAATCTGCCTGTTACTTCAAAACTATGAGGGAGGACATCTGCAAATTTTTTTTCGAAAAACGACGGAAACGCGGACGAAGTCGCGGGCAAAAGCTATTTAATATTGAAGAAAAGTCGAAAAAAGTTAATACTACAAAAATCCAATTTCTAATACGTAAGAACCTTCGAAATTGTAACAAATAATAGCTGTTGTTCGAATAATATTAACTATTTAATATTTTTTTATAAGAAATTTTAAACCTGAAACTGTAAGTTAAAAGAAAATTAAAAAACCCATTTCTATGTGAGTCCATTGGAAGCGCAAGCCAGTATGACCACAACCTTGCGGTCACGACTGTAGCGACTTGAATACAAAATGTTTTGTAAACGGCCGGCCTGCGGTGGCGAGTTACCCTTTCAAATGCTACGTGATTAGATGGACAATTGTGTTTTCCTAGCTGAGGTAGTATTTGGTAATACGCTAAAAGATATTTTTGGCAATTGTATAATATTAGAAAATAAACGTAATAAAAGGCGGAAAGCGGAGACGGAGAAAGTAGGGACTAAGCAACGGAGTGTCTTAGTACTAGATGGTCTCATGATTACTGCAAGTCCTTCTGCCTACCCTATCATGTGCGGGAAAAAGTGTGAAGCTAAAAAAAACAAAAAAAGTAATAAATATAAAATTAGCCTAAACTGATAGTTTTTATAGGTACCGGTATATCAAAATTACCGCATCAATCAATTAGCTTCTTTAATGCAAAACTTTCTATTATATATATATGTAATACTAACTCCAAGTATTTATATGCCAATTAGGTATGTACGTAGGTGCATAGAATATTGCAGTGTAGGCTGCTTCGCTTCAAGGCCACTTGCCGCGTCACATATGATTCATGGATTTATAATGTTTCGAAACAACTGGCTTTAATTATATGTATGTAAGTATACTTTTAAGGTCAAGATAATGTTATTTTGTTTATTAGTGACCCGCTAGTACTTTTAATTTTATTTTTTTTTAATTTAATTATAGCATAGGCAAATATTTACTGATAAATGTGTAAGATTTATTTTGTGCCGGTACTCTGCGAACGAATATAAAAAAGTGAACTTCTGAAAAAAAAGCATAGAATTTTTTTTTATTTTTTCTATTTTTTCAGATATATTCCAGTCTTAAAAGTTTAAACAATAGATGAAAATGGAAATATATGGGATATCACTAAGTTCGCTCTACATGTCCTTGAATCTAGTTTTATTTGTTTTAATATTTTTTCAGAAATTCCGCTGCTATGCAATTTTATTCCTTGTTCTCCTTCCTTCCTTCATCACATAAACCTACCGTACCCCACACATTAGACATAGGTCTAACCCAAGAAACTTCAAGTCACTCTGCCCAACGTTATATATGCGTCTACACAAAGCACTTTTTCTTTACTATTATATCACCCCAGCATAATTCACTTGTCCTTAATACTCTATTATGTATGTAGATGTAAACAATTTGTCACGTTGCACAACAGAGTTGGCAGTTACTCGTTACAGAGTACTCGTTATAGTCAATGTCATTCAAATATCTAACACTATTGGATGGTAAAAAGTGTTTATTATATCGTTTATTATTAGAATAATTAATTTATTTTACATCCATGATGTTGTTATAGTTCTAAAAGTCTAAATAATGAAGGCACATGGAAATCGGAGTGGTACGCACGAGGTTCGCTCTACATGTCCTAAAATCTAGTTTTGTTTGAATGATTCTTTTAAGTTTTTTACTTTAGTTACAGCTTAAAACTGGAAAATCAAAAATCAAATAAAGTTTATCTCAGTGTAGTTCATCTTTTAATTTTATCTATCTACGATAATCGTATAGTAATTTACTGCTACTAGTTTAGTAATTATAGTAATAGTTTAGTAATTTTAAGATAAAATAGTTTTTTTTATTTTATTATATACGTATATGTGTGTATTAACTACCTTTATTTAATATATATAAATCATATTAGTATACAATTTTTTATAACAATAGAATGATAAATGCAACTAACTTACAACGTACGGCCTTAAACTGACCTTAAAAATTATGTAACCGACACCCAACAACTTGAAATTAAATACTGAAAATAAATATAAATACAAAAATGGACTTTATGCCTTTGCAATAAGAATTAATAAAAGTGGTTTTATTGAAACAAAAATTTAAACATGTAAACTATTGTCTATAAGCTTATCTAAACGTTGTGTAAAATTGAACTTTATTATTTATAAAACAAGATCTATTTTATTTTTAACACGCCTTCCTCGTATGGTAATCAATTGCAAAATAGCCAAAAACATCATCCGCTTGTAAATTTGCCAAAGATGGCCTATCGATAAGAAGTAGAAATTACGAAACGAGATTCTTTATATGATTAAGGTGATAATGCTGTCAAAATTATGAAATTGATACTTACACCACTTTTAGAAGCTGTAGTTGTAGCAGTGTAGTATCTGTAAGAGAGAATAAATAAAAAAAAATTAATTAAAATAATATATATGATAAATATATGAAAAAAGATAACAGAATTTTGCTTATGTGAAACTTTTAGTATTATTTTTTATATTGTTTACTAGATGGCGTTGTTCATAGGATTTCATGGTATTTTTTTCTATACTTGCAGAAGTACAGGCAAAACCAGGTCAAGGTAATAGTATATTGAATATTAATACAATAAGTAGATCTTAATCCGCCATATTTATTATTTCATATTAACAAATATGAATAATAAACAAGTACTCGAAATGTGGGTTGAATTGTTTTGCCGCATTTGCATAGTGTCGAAAGTAACTTGTTTTATTCGTTACGTGCAATATGTCATCCTTGAAAATAGAAATTGTAAAAGAAAAATGAACAAAAACATATGCCCCGGGTGAGGATCGAACTCACGACCTTAAGATTATGAGACTTACGCGCTGCCTACTGCGCTACCGAGGCTGGTGACTAACAGGTTGAAATATTATAACAAATAGCGCCGTGGATCTTGTTACGTAATATTTCTTATCTACAATTTGTATATATAAATATAATACAAAATGAACTGGTAAGTAATGTATTTTTTTTAATTTTTAATTTATCTCATTTCAGATACACATATTTTATATTGACACTTGGCTGTACTACAACGCATTGATTTAGTTACCCTCTATCCAGAGAGGCAGAGAAAACTGCAGGAATATCTGGAAGCCTGTTAAAAGACTCCGTTCTCCGCTTTCCACCTTTCGAGGTATTGCGTTTTGAGTATTTACGTGTTATCTAAGCAGATTACATGGTATTTTATTTTGTTTTATCTTATGATATACAATTTGTATATCACATATGATAATTGCTTGACACTTCATTAAGACTATCAAAATAATATAAAAGTAATGTTAAAATTAGTAACTTAGCAATTTATAGTTTATTTAGTATTTTCTACACTAAAAATTCCTACATCTTAACTGTGCATAAACAAATCTATAGATCACTATTTTTAAACATAATTTTACTTATTTAAAGTTAAAAAGAACATAATATATCGGATATGTAGATTTATGTCGGTCTAAGGAATGCGTATAACAGTTCATTCGTATCGTATAACATCACTAGCATTGTACTTCATTAATTAATAACTTGTCTTTAAATTTGTCACTGCCATACCGTTATAGAGATGTCAAGAGTAAATAATTTATTCATTTAAGATATTTACTTTGATAAGATCAAAAATAAAAATATTTTACATAAAAATGCTGTATAGATATTAGGAATGTCTCGTAAGTTTTATTTATGAAATAATTTTTGCTAAAATTGATTAATCATCAAAAAAATGAGTCCAATTATATAGACGTTTCCTTGATTTTGGCAATTACTGTTATTTAAATGGATTTATATGTATCGTGTGTGTATAATTATCGTGTATGAGAATTTATGATTACGGCCTACAAATGTCAGGGTCCAGTGTAAAAAATGTGAACTACTGATTATTTACCGATCAAAAGGTCATTTAAATTAGAGCTCTAATATTTATATATATAACAAAAGGGGTAAATATTTTGATTTGCTTGTTATTTTCATAACAAAAACTACAAGTATAATTTACAGATCCTCTACTAGATGGCAGAGCAAAATTTTTCAGATCTTTTTTGTAATAAAAAGTGCAATACGTAACTCTGACAGCAAATGGAAGTCAAATTGAAGTAATTACTTGTCTTTTCTGCAAAAATGTTACCCTTTAGGTTTTTTTTAACGATTGGTTAAACTTTAAAGAGAACAATTAAATTATATAATCCATAACTAACAACAGTTTAACAGTTTAATTGGGGAAACCACTATTTTACAATTTACACTATTATTATTACTTGCAAAAATTAATTTAAATTCAAAAACAATTTCTAACTTGATCTTACATAAACATTGTAATCTTATATATTTAAGAAATTCATAAAATAATAAAAAAGCCATTAAATTTTTTCCTAGTGCCATTATGGCCGTGTTTGTATTACATTATACGGACCTGTCGCGGAACTGGAATAACTTATCTGTGCAAATAATCTGTGCGGTATATTTGATTATTATAGTGCTATGTATGTATAGAGGACCGTCGTGGCGCAGAGGCGCAACGTCTGCCTGTAACGCGACGGTTTCTGAGTTCGATTCCCAGTCGGGGAAGATGGATTTTTCTATTTCCATTTTCTTCGCTCTGGTAAACTAGGCAAAGCGCGGCGTTGAGTTCCGCCACTCAACACGCAATGCCTCGAAAAAGGCGGAAAGCGGGGACGGAGAAAGCAAGGACTAAGCAACGGAGTGTCTTAGCACTAGTTTCACACGGTTCCTGCGGTTCCCTCTGCCTACTCTGCCATGTGCGAGATAAAGCGTGAAGCTACAAAAAAAAATAGTTCTATGTATAATTTTCTCATGTTTTGTCGATTTTGGGACAAGTTATAGTTAAAAACACATCTGTTAAAGTAATGAATAATATATGTTTTATATTTTATTCAGAGGTTTTGACAATAAGATATATAGTATGCGGAAGATGCGAGAAAATTAAAAAATAAATATGTATGTTAACGATATATTCTTCTTCTCCTAGTTGCAGTTTTACCATACAGCCCCGTGTCACTGCGACCATTGCTGATCTATAGTGATCTCCGCATAGTACAGTAATTTTAAACTTAAAACGATAGCTGACTTTATAGTATTCATCAATTATTATCATATGCCGAATGTTTCGTTGACAGCTAATGTCATGCCAGCTTAGAAATTTGCTATGCAAAATTATACTACACGTAACATAATAATACGCAACTTAAAGTATATTACGATGGTCGACGGCCGTCGCGAGGTAATAAGAAAACATATACTATGTTATGACTCTATTTTACTATGATTATTTCATGTAACGATAGAACATAAAGTCTATATGCTGGGAGGTACAATACTTAACTTTTGTATATTAATGTATGTTTTGGAGGGTTTTTGCATATTATATGTAATATTATGAATGATAAAAGGTCTTGCCTTTAGCTTTAGAGCAATCAATTTTATATAGCTTTGTTACTTACATAATTTATACGACTATTTAATGACTGATCTGACTGAACGTTCGTCGTTTCTTTGAAAAGATTTTATTTATAACGTAAATTTAACATATATGAGATATCTTCTGAAATCCATTTCAAAATAACAAAAATTAAATTTTCATCGATATTTATTGGTTTAAGGAATTTTTGTTTGAAAATCTATATTTTTATAAATATTTATTATAACCCTTTATATATACTTGCAAAATATGACAAATGTTGTAATTTTTATATCATTTTCTGTATAAGGGGCAACGTATATACAATACTTACTCCAATAGCGCCCTACATGTATCGCTTTCACCTAATTATAGCGATACACGCATTGTTGACTGTACACTTAGAAAATAGTGAAAGTGTATGAAAAATACATTGTTTTTGACAATTGTAGAATTTATTCCTTCATAAGAATCGATTGCAAATAGAAAACTTAATAATATTCGGAAAAATCATTCCAATCTACGCAACAATATTAAATGTAACAGGTCGACTTGATGTCTGTATTTGTGATTTAGAAACTATCGATGATTCTTATTCCTGATATACCTACATACACATTTAAATTATTATTTCTAGTAGGTACTGCAACGTTGGCATCCCATTCTCTCTGACTACCCCGCTAGGGGCAAAGCGTGAAGCTATCCCGCATATTGCAGGGAACTGTAGGAACCATATGAACTTAGTGTTAAGACATTCCGTTGCTTAGTTCCTGCTTTCTCCGTCCCCACTTTCCGCTTTTTTCGAGGCATTGAGTGTTGAGTGTCGGAACTCAACGCCGCGCTTTGCCTAGTTTCCAGAGCAAAGAAAATGGAAATAGAAAAATCCATCTTCCCCGTTTGGGAATCGAACCCACAAACCGTCGCGTTTACAGGCAGACGCCTCTGTGCCACGACGGCCCTATGTTTATATATTTTTTTATATTTTATATCGAACCCCGAAGAAAACGCTAAAGCCGTTGGCATAAGTATCAGTAACTTGTCGCTCCATCTATTTTAATACAACTCCAATGTATAACATGAATCTAGCTTTAATACTTCAATCATGTAGACGCTAATACAGAAGCCTGAAGCGACCACCGACTCGGTAGTCAATTATTATCAAATATATAATCTTTGGATATTATAACGTACATTAAATAAATAATATAATAATATGTCGATGGGCAATATGTAATGATGATGTAATTTAATAATGATATCTTTGGACATACAGTCGAATTCTTTTTTTCTCAATACCGTCAAGTGCCAGTATGGGGAATACTTTCTTTGGAATCTGTTAAGTGGTTTGTATTATTTGTGATTTTTTAAAAAGAAATTACTAATTTTTACTAGCAATAACTATAAAAAAGCAATAAATATATATATAAATGACATTCATATGGCGTCAGATCATAGCATTCCTTATAAACATAGTACATATTAAATGAGATTAAAAGTTATTATTTAATATATTAAACGTAACTATATAATTAAGTCTTTATATGTGGAATCTATCCTTTTTTATTATTAACTAAAATGGTAAAAAATAAGTATAATAATAGTGCTTATGCAGAAACAATGCGTGTGGGTTCAAAAGCAAAATTACTGCCTAAAGAAAACACCTCAAGCAGAAACATATGTAGCCAAATTATGCACATTTAGAGGTTACTAACGCTTAACTTATAAAAAATGCAAACATAGTAAGAATTTGCGTTGTTAAACTTATTGTACTTAATTTATTTTTGTATATATTTAATTTACATTTAGAGCAGCAATTAAGAACTATAATTATGTTATTAATAATTAGTATTCAATAAATAAATTTACTTATGTATAAAGGAAAAAAATACAGGTATGGAATTGTTTCAATAAAAATCTATTGTACTTCATTACTTCAGCATAATTTAACCTCGCCACGTCTTATCCATTTTTGGAGAACTAATAATCAATTCAGATAACGGTGAGGTTAGATGTTAGATCGATTCATTAAAAAATATACAATATATAGAAGCCTTATCAAGAAAATTTAAATTACAATAAAGTAGTTGAAGACCTTTGTAAAGGCGGACTGGATTCCAAGCTTTCCTTATACTCGTGTAGTATTGTCCTCGCTACTTGAGTTGTACTTCTTAATTAATATGTATTCTGATTAGGAGTTGACTGTTAGGTTTTCTATTAGTACCATGACTGAGAAATATATTAGGAAATATTATATGAAATCATGAATCTCAAGAAAGCGGGGACAGAGAAAACAGAGACTACAAGCAAGTTCCCTCTGCCTATCCTGCAATATGCGGGATAAAGCGTGAAGCTAAAAATAAGAAATAAAATATATTAAAAGTTTGATATTACTTTTTCATATTTATCCATCACAGGAAATAGTAATAATTTTAATCACAGCAAGTATGTTTTTTATACATTATATCCGTTAGTTAGTTAATTAGTTCTTAAATAATATGTCTCCATCTCACAGTTTCACGTAGAAAAGACGATTAATGTAGTAAAGCCTTGGTATTTAAATGTTGGGCGCATGAAGGGCGCTGTATTGTTAATTTTCTCACTAAATAAATCTTTACCTTATTATTATGTATGTATATTATGAAAAATATAATATATATGGTATTTTACTTAAATTTTAAGTTTTTCAAGGTAAGAAATAATGTCAAAAATAAAACTTGTAGTATTACTTGTGCTAATGCTACCGAATGCTAGTTTTACCATTGACACTAAATGTACGTAATTTAGTGTTATATATAATAAATTCTATATTTACATACATACAGACAGTATTAAAATACATATTCCTCAAGGTAAATTAATAAGCATAATGGACACTCTAACTCTACAGGTAATAACGATATTTTTATACTCAAATTACTTGTAGCAGGGATTTCAATTTAAACATATATTATTATATGTAATTATCCCTTTTTGATACTTCTCGGCATAATGAATATATATATAAAAAACTTTTAAATCACGTGATGAGTTCGAAGGCTGAAGTCATAGTACACCTCAATTATAAAGCACCTCTACGCCCACGCTTTATCGAGATGATGTAATGACTCTTCAAAACTTATGATTTTGTAAGTCATTTCAATATTCGTGTGTTATTATTAGGTTAGGTGTAAATTTATGAATTATTTATAAGTAACCACTATTTTGTAGATATTAAAGTAAGGAACGTAAGTAAAGAAAGAAGAGCAAAGTAACTGAAGTATTTAGATTATTATAAATAGAATTATGTAGAATATTAAATCTAGATTATAAACATTATTCATACAACATTGATATTAACTATGTAATGTCACAGTATGAAGTACTTATGGTTTAAGTTTAAGTACTTCAAACTGTGACATTATCAGTAACTTACTAAGTACTTTTAAAAGAAAAAAATAAAAGTGGCAATGGCAATCTTAATATAAACATTAACCTATTCTGATAGAATTTATTACCTAAAAAAGAGCACATCTTAGATAAATGGCAATACAAACTAAGCTATCTAACAAATATAGTCTACAATCGTAATATAAGTTCTTGATTACGCTTCAAGCAACATAATACATAGATTCTAATTCTGTATACGAGAGCAAGTTCACTTTTCACACGCCAAGTCTTGTCTTGTCTTTGATTTATGAAACCATGCTATTTTCCCATGAGCTTTACAATAGTAATGACAACGCAGAACTAGTGTTACTATAATCACGGTCTCAGGTATTTTGCTAATTTTATTACACATACATACAAGTATGTTTTTATAAGGTAATGTTAATGTTTTTATAAGGTAATAATGTTTCTATATAAATAATTATTATAATTTGTTTTCTTCTGTCCCTGTTGTAACAAATAATTTTAATGTCAGTATTTTTAATTTTAAAATAATTATAATTGAACTTATTAATAATGTCGAATAAGTCAAGAAATATAAATAATATTTTCATCAATAATTGAATTATTTTAAACAAAAATATAAAGATACTATTATGTAGAAAAGGCCTGTACCTTATAAATTCTAATAAAATAAGTTTAAAGCACATTAATAAAAATATTTAGCATATACATATATGTTAGATTCTTTTTGAAACTTAGTGTATTGTTAGAAAAAAAATTACCTTAATTTCAAGGACACCTACCTACCAGCTACCTGTTCTTAGACAATCACATAAGCAACCTAACAATTTCACTATCTGTATATTTCATCAATACTAAAACCGGTTCAATTGAATTCAAACTTGTATTGCAATCGAAATACTTCGCTAAGTACATAATAATGTAAATCTCATGGTATTTATTTGCAACGCCATGGCACTAGAGCTGGAGCTAGAGGTACGGTGTTCGATGTCACCAAGTATTACCTAACTCGGACAAGGCCGAAGCGAGGCGAACGAGCGAACGTATAGGCGATGTGTGATAATGAGACGTGATATACTTGCTTGAAATATATTTGAATTTATTTACAAGTTTGCTTTTAATTTATGTATAAGCGCATTGTATTGTTGTTAGTCATAATGGACGTGCTAGTAACAGTTATTAGTACTAGATTAAAAATATAAATATGTTTTTATTTTATTGTTATTTATATTTTTTATTTTCATTTTTTGAAATATAATTCACACTACAGACACTTGGTCCGTACCTTACCTTACGTACGTTACTTTGTACTTATAATATATATTAAATCATTGCTATTTATATAATGTTTAAACTTTTAGAAATTGTGCATACATGTTTAATATTTATACATAAATTAGTATGTTAATTAGTAGTAATTAATGATTACAGGTATTATAGCAAACTATGGGTGCATACCAGAAACATTTCTTTAATTTCTTCAAAAAACATTTCTTCATATAAATAAATAAACATTTCTTCAAAAGATCAATCCCATAATTATTAACATGAGGGCTGTAATTTTATACAAATTTTCACTTTTAGAAATACTTTTGAATCGTCGAATTAGCTTTGTTTATTTATTTTGTGTTACTTTATCTATATATTTGTTTTACTTGCTATAGACTAAAATATAAATTTCCTTTCGTACAAAGTTTTTCAATATAAATATTACCCTGTTTTTTTAAGTAACTGCACCGAGATGACGACACACGCCACTAAGGATGTTGCTACAATGATATGCAGGACGTGGAATTGAGTCATGTAATGACGTAAGATTTGGAGATCTTAATTTAGTTTTGGTCCGAAACATTTTATATTATGTATGAGGGTATTTATAAGTATAAAATAATTCCATACAAATTTGCATTTTCTTACTAACTTTCATATATAATCTTAATACATAAAGCTCTTAGTATGATACACATATAATGGCAAAAATGGCAAGTTAATGTCATTTTTTTTTATATCAATTCGCAAAAAAAAAATTATTATATTATTTACTGAACCTATGCAAAAAAATATATTACCATAAAATCAAGGTCCCTAGGAATGAACTTATATAATATGTTCGTAGGCTCATAGCAATAAAAAACATTACCTTGGATCCTATAAAAAATATTCAAGAAGATTAACACAAGCCGAACCAATCAACGTGATTTATTGAATAACATAAATCAGTCGTCAGCCCACCACTTCACAAGATGTTCTTCTATACCTATATGACATAGTATGTGAATATTTTAGCAAGCTAATAACTAATAACTTAGTTATGCTAAATTTTATTAACTTTTTGTTAGAATCAAAATAAAATAGTCAAACTTGGTGGGCACTTAGCCAAGCCAAGTGGAAAAAATAATATTATGTTCATTGATTTGTACATAATATAAAATAAAATATGTCAAAAACTAAAATATATTAGAAAACATAAATATTAGAAAAAGATGAGTAAAATAGGCCGTCGTGATTGTAGATACTAAATCTGTAAGAAGAGCTTATACATTTCTCATCTCTGGAAGGTAAAACGCAACTTTACGTTAATCTCAACACGCAATATAAGAAAAATATATGGGAAATTCGCTATCATGAATCTAAGAATTTCAAAAAATCACAAGAACATATATTTCACATTAAACATGTTATATCTTTTTTCAGGTACATTGGTTAAGTATATTTAGCTTAAACATTTAATCCATGGCCACCGTCGATAGAAGATGGCGGGCGCATACCAATAGGTAATATGTGGCAAACGTCCTTTTGAAACTAGCACACATGTCAAGGAGCATAATCAAGTTATTTACTCGGTTAGGTGAAACCGTTCTGGAATTCTATCAAACTTGCATATATGTAGTACTAAATATTGTAATTCAATATTTATACCTTAAGTGTTTTTAATAGAAATTATAAGGATTAGTTCTGGAGCTTAGAATATTTCTGTTAAATAAGTAATAGGTTTAAAATTTTTTTAACTTCACGCTTTATTTCGCTCGTATTAGGACAGGCAGAGGGAATCGCAGGAGCCTAGTCTTAAGGCACTCCGTTCCCGGCTCTCCGCCTTTTTTGAGGCATTTCGTATTGAATAGCGGAACGCCGCGCTTGCTAACTTCATTATGTTTAATACATTGTAACTTTTTTAACATATGTAATTTATTTATATCATTAGTATAAATATTTATCTTAAAGAACAATAACACCTGTGGTTTGGAAAACTTAGGAGTAAAATATAAAATAGTTTTGGCACTTAAATAATTGTGAAAATATATACTTATAAATGACTAAAAGAAGTTTTTTTATACAAAAGATATAAATCTATAATTACATAATAATAATTATATGTCATATCTTTATATCTATTATAACCATAGCGCATCCGTTACATACAATGAAACATGATTGTTTAACATTGTTATAGCGAGTTATATAAGATTGCAGGTTGCAACAGAACGATGCTCTGTTGCTTTACCTAATTACGTGCAAAGTATATTTACTACATTTAGTAATTACTCATACCGTTGACGTTACCTAGCAGTACTTAGGTACTTATTGTTTTATTAATAAACAAGCTTCCTGCTTGCGACTTTGCCTTCGAATACCTGTAAAAAGTAGTCTGAAAAAATATTAAATTTTGGATGATTTTAAAATAAACGCGGCGGTTTTCTTTAATTTAACGGAACCCTGATGAATTCCGGGATAAAAAGAAGATGATACGTTGCTCTTCTCTTAAAAATCTCTAGTAAAAGTCTCATAAAAGTAGTTTCGCTATTCCTAAGATTAACCGAAACAAACAGAAAGATTTAAATTTAAAAGCATTTATACCAAACACTTAAACATATACCAATAGATCTACGACGACAGTCTTAAGTACCAACCTATGTACAGATATTCACAATTACAGTCGTTTTATGTTGCTTGTTTATATCTATAAAATTCTTATTACATCATAAATTCTTCATACTTGTTGGTAATAAATAACATTTATAATTCAAATTACTTATTAAAATTATATCCTTAATAGAGCGTATTGCTGTGGTACGTAACTATTCGTTTAAATAAAATGTCGATACCTACATGCTGTTTCATTCCTATGGTCTTATTCAGAAACTCAAACCAAAATAGTATGTTTACTTTTGTCACGTATTATTTTATAAAAGAAACTAAATATTCAACGTTTGCTATATTAAATTCACTCTACGTAAATTAAAATGATGTCAGTAATTATTTTTGTTAAAAGTTGCTTTGTATTTTATTACATATTTGAGTATATTAAATATATTTTAAGTAAAAAGTTATACGGTTATCTAAAAAGTAAGATATTTTTCGTCAAAGATTGTTGCAGAGTACGAGTCCTCTTTTATGTTAGAACAATAAAGAAATTCTATGTGTCAGCCATAATATACTATATTACCCATGAAATTAGACACACAAGTTTTTCAAAGCAATATTACGTAACATTTAGTTACATTGTCCACGAGTGGGAATCGAACCCACAAACTGTCGCGCTTACTGACAGACGCTACGCCGCTGCGCCACGACGGTCCTCGATTGTTCTATTTCTATTTTCTTCGCTCTGGAAACTAGGCTAAGTGCGGCGTTGAGTTCCGCCACTCAACACGAATGCCTCGAAAAACGGTGGAAAGCGACGACGAAGAAAGCAGGGAGTGTTTTAACACTAAGTTCGTATGGTTCCTGCAGTTCCCTCTGCCTACCCTGCCATGTGCGGAATAAAGCGTGAAGCTAAAAAAAAATAGTTACATTTACCGCTTACTATCCGTGTTTGTAAGTTTATTATTGATTTATAAATAAGTAATATAAAACATTTATAATTATTACTATAGATTAAAAAAAAAAGACATTTTTCATTATAACTTCTTGTTACAGTTTCAAATACATTTCGACACGTTTCAATCACAATATCGTCAAAGTTGCGAGAGTGTAATGACTTCCTTTATAATTCAAATAACATTTACATAAGAATGCTATGTAGGCTGCGGGTGTTATACGTATTATAAATTTTGTATCGCAATTTATATATGAAGGTTTAGAATTGTATCAATCCTCTTAATATTTCATTTGGTCCGTGGAATTAGAATGTAAATATTTTCTATAGATTCAATAATCTGCAGTTATTTGTAGTGTAAGATTAATATCAGCTTAAAGTGAACGTATCCGAATTTACGGTAGCAAAATAAAACTATAAAGTGTATGAGCTACTAAGATGCAACTTAAAATATAATATATCAAAATCAAAAATCATTAAAAGTCAAAGGTATTACAGATACACTTATGGACGTAAATTTTTTATATACCTACTATTCTTATTTGTTTTCTTTAAGTATTTTTTCTATCCTCAGTGTGGATTGACACTTTAAAAATCATAAAAATATTTAATAAAAATAGCATTCTCTCTCGCCAAACGATTGTTTTTTGTAATGGTCTATGGGTAGCGGAAATTTGTAAAAATCTCCCTACAGAGATGCTAACAACGATATAAGTTGTATAAAAAAATATAAGAATACCTACTATCATTTCGGTAAGGTGCTTTGTCTTGGAGGGGAAGAAATATTTAAAAGTATATTTGAAACTGTAACAATTACACATCATTACGTTTTCAGTACTCAGTCAACCATTAGTTTCAGTACGTCTAAATCTTGGAAATTGTGTAAAAATAAATTCATTTATAAAAAATATCATTTAGTCTTTTATTTTTCAACAATATCTACCTTACAAAAAGCTTTCTACGTGAAGTATTCTTTCCATATATAAGTCATGTTTTTATTTCAGAAACTTGTGTGTATCTGTTTCGTAATACGTATACCTAGATAGTATATAAATCATTGGGTTACCTAGCTAATCGAATGGTAAGTAATTCTCATTCCTTTCCCTCACATTCTACCTGTTTCGTGCGTATCACCTATTTAAACTAAACCTACGTTGATAACATCGCCTTAAATAGATATATTGGTTTTTACTTCATTTGAAATAAGACGTAATAGCTAAGTTTAGATGGAATTATAAAAAAAGGACAAAAAAGGATTAAAATATTAATGATTTCTATCTTAATGAGAAAAGTCAATTGGCATTTACTAATTAAAATAAATTGTCGCTTTGTAAGTAATTTAGTACCAATTAGTATAATATAAAACATTACAAGAATTTAATATACATAAACAATACATTAATTAATATTATAATATTGATTTCATACACGGAATCAAACCTACGATCTCCTCTTACCATATAACGTATCCAACCATCAATGATTACTCAAGAAGCTATTTGCTATCCATAAAATTCACTAATATGCGTTAACCTTACTTGATAAACAAGTTTTTTCGAAGCAATAAATGGACAACGGTAAGACAACATTCTACCATTTCAACACTGTCGACTAAATTGAGAAAAATTTTCTAGGAAATTTGTTTTTTACTGACTATATGTAATATGTACAAACTACACATAGTGCGCGTTGTCGACAGCTTTTTGTCGTGTAGCGTTTTACACTGTAATTAAACGAGCTTGTTTTAATTGTAGAGTTGCAAGATTATATAATTAATAGAAATGAGAAGATTAAAAGAAAAAAAAGTCTTAAAATATTTTTCATTCATTTAATTTAAGCCACGTATCTGGAGTTATTAAGTTATACATCAGTTAAGCACTTTTTAAAGAGTAGGTATATATTCAAAATCTGACGTGATTCATACGTTTTATATGTATACAAATTACTTCTTAATTCAATAGATACCTAAGTATATACTATGGTAAAATAAAATTCATAAGATGCGATATCATAAAGCATCATAATTATGTATGAAAATATATGTATGTAATTGTTTATGTTAGAGCATTAGCAATTAATATTTTCTTGAACGTTAACGTTTTACCATTAACGTATGATGTCAACAATGTATAAACAAGTATCTATATATTATATATGCTAAATACTTGACAATCATGAGGCAATGCACGTGTATATTGCTTGTATTATAGTGGTACAATACCATGTGTTTGCTCATATAAATCTCTTATACGGTCGGTCTATTGAACAAAAATGCGAGCTAGGTAGTTAAAACTTTTTGTTAACCATTTTTAAATGTGTATAAAAAAATAATGACGTATTTTTTGTTGTTATTAAAATTATAACATGTGTTCCTATATTGTCATGTTCTTATATACTATTAAAACAATAAAAAACTTATCAAAAATAACTAACGGACAACTTTCAGTACTCTTAAGTGGAGGCTGAAGTTACTTATAAAAAGACCAATTATATATATATATATATATATATATATATATATATATATATATATATATATATATATATATATATATATATATATATATATATATATATATATATATATATATATATAAACAGCAATCAACAATGATTATTAACGTGCCACATACCAACATATAAACGACTACAACGTTTGAATATACTAACCGGCGCTCGTACATACCTCGCAAACCTGTCCGCGTGCCAGTGACGTTGCCTCATATCGTTTAGAGTTCCTTACACCTGGTGTGAAGCGGCTATTTTACAGCCATTACCATGTCTTGCTTATCTCAATAAGATTGAATCTTACTATACTTTACCAGTATACGAACATATCTATAGTAACATACTATAGCATGTTCTTATTTTTAGTTTCTCAACAGTTATAAGTTAGTTGGTTGGATATTTTTTTAATCCATATAAATAAAAATAAATAATACGTATAAACATATAAAAATGCGGCAAATAATAACTAAATATGTATAGTTATAGGAAAATATAGTGGTTGGAAATTCCTTTTTTCCATATTTTAATAATAAGAATAAATAGAAGATCCACTATGATACGTTCCCACGGATGGAATTTGTTCTCAATACGGTCATTTTAATGTATATAACTTTTTATGGCGCTTTTAACCGTTATATGTTATTCACTAACGAATGTACATATATATATATATATATATATATATATATATATATATATATATATATATATATATATATATATATATATATATATATATATATATATATATATATATATATATATATATATATATATATATATATATATATATATATATATATATATATATGTGTGTATATATATATATATATATATATATATATATATAATTCGTGTAATTGTGAAAAAAGGCTATCATCAGTTTTCGTCTTAACTTCTCATATCACGAAGGCCCGTCAATACAAATATTTAAACCTAAAGGCCGTCTTAGGACGGTGAGCGTCCTAAGACGGTCCAGACTACGTAGTAATTCATAATTCAATAAACTATCATTTATAATATAATAATTAATTGTCTGACATATATATTATTTTAATATTTAAATTCATTTTTCATATATAGTAAACTTAAAAGAACTAAGTAGTGTTGATAAAACATAAGAAGAATAAATTTAATAAGAATAATATAAAAGGCGTAAACGACTGCCTGTAAACGCGACGGTTTGTGGGTTCGATTGCCACTCGAGGAGGATAGATTTTTCTTTTTCCATTCTCTTCGGTCTGGAAACTAGGCAAAGTGTAGCGAGTTGAGTTCCGCCACTCAACACGTAATGCCTCGAAAAAGGCGGAAAAGCAAGAAATAGGAGAAAGCAGGGCCTAAGCAAAGGAGTGTCTTAACACTAGATTCATATGGTTCCTGCAGTTCCCTCTGCCTATCCTACCATGTGCAGGATAAAGCGTGAAACTGAAAGAAAAATACATAAAAACTGAGTTTACTTTACCATATTTATATCCTAAGCAAAATATTTCATGATATGTAAGTTTTGTTAGATTTTTTTTATTGAAATATAATTAACACTACAGACACTTCTTTAACCTATACTATATGTTCTTATCGCAAATATTAATTATATTACTGTTAGTAGTAGGTATATAGAATTAATATTAATCGTAATGAACTCTTATCTTTACATTATTTTTTAAATATTTGCTTGTTACGTAATAATTAATTGTTTTTTTATTTATTTATTTAAAGATTTATAAAAGGTAATCCGATGCGAATCCTTTTATTTGAGCAATTTGCAACTGACGACTATAGAATTTTAGATTGCTTCTATTTTTTATGAAGGTGGATAATGAGGTCTTTAACCTAAGTTTTATTATTGAGTAATTCTAACGTTTAGTGTTTCTTTAAAAGGCTGCATCTGGCATGACATTTCCAACATAATATGTATATGAATGTATATATAATATATATTTGTACCAAGATAATCTATTTAAAGTTGAGTAGTATTTTATTAAAATTAATTTTATAGTATAAAATGAAACGTTATCATTCTTTCACCGAAGACCCTTTTGAAGAATGAATAAACGTTATAATTTTTTTTTAGCTTCACGCTTTATCCCGCACATGGCAAGGTAGGCCGAGGGAACTTCAGGAACCATTGGAACCTAGTGTTAAGACACTCCGTTGCTTATTCCCTGCTTTCTCCGTCCCCGCTTTCCGCCTTTTTTTCAAGGCATTGCGTGTTGAGTGGCGGAACTCAACGCCGAGCTTTGCCTAGTTTCCAGAGCGAAGAAAATGGAAATAGAAAAATCCATGTTCTCCGACTAGGGATCGAACCCAGAAACCGACGCCTTACAGGCAAACTTTGCGTCTCTGCGCCACGACGATCCTCATTTATAGTCCATTGAAACGTTACACTTGCTTTGCATTTATTGAGACATGTGGGGGGGCAATAGAAGCTTAATTTTAAGTTTGTGGAGTCGCCACCCTTGTCCGCCGGCCGCCATCTTGTAAAAAGGGGCCACAATGAGGTAAGATATGCAGGCTAAAAAAGATAACAGCATTTAAGATGAACGAAATAAAAAAAATTATACACAAAAATTTTCTTCAAAAGATTATCTATAAGATTGTTCTGAGGTATATTTCCGATAAAATGTATAAAAAAATGTTATAGAGCAAAAATGAAAATTAGTATAAATATTTTTTCACTTTTTTGCTTATAACTTTTTTAATTTTAAATTTAGGGCAACAAGTTATATAAACATATTTGTAGGCAAAACAATTTGCTACAAATTGCGATCTTACAAATTTTTTGTATGACGCATAGTTTCCGAGATATTGCGAAAAATGTGTTTCCCCCCCTTTTTCTAAGATGGCGGCCGGGGGACAAGGGCGGCGACCCCACAATTGGAGTTAAGCTTCAATTGACCCCCCTCCCCTACTCTAATAAATGCAATACTCGGCACGTAAAATGTAACATTTCAATGGACAATTCATTCTTCAAAAGGGTTTTAAGCGTTTTTTAATAAACATAGGAAATTAATTAAGTGAATATTTATCAAATATTATTTTTTTTAATATATTTTTATCATAACTGCGTAGCTGGCACGTGTATAACTGTTGAGAATTCAATCACGTATAAAGTATTCATATGAGTTGAACAGATAGAAAATGGAGAACGGAGACATATTTCAAGATATTCTCTATTAATAACAAGGCACAAAGTACATATATTTCATAATCTAAGTAAAAAATAACATGATATCCTCAGATTTGTGTTATTCTATATAGCCGCAATAAATCATTACAAAATACTTAACCTTTATTAAAATATCAAATGAGTCTCCATCAGAACTGTCAACTCGTGTTAAATTTAACAGACGGTAGTACTTAATCGTTACTTGACAGGTATTTCATATTGCCATAGCACATACTTTAATTTACATATTTTTTGTTGTCATATAATTAAAATAAACAAACTCCGGAATCGTGTTTCAATATTTTTTTAATTTTTTGTTGTTTTTTTTAGATTAATATAATCTATCTAATTCTATCCTGCTATAAAAATTATCAAGTACCTATAAGTACTATACTACATATACTACATATATATATGCCATTTTTTAAATTTTTTGCTATCAATGGCAATTTAATCTATGCATTTCGTGATTTTTATACATTTAGTATATTGATATTTTTTGAATCTGATGTTTCGAACACTTTGCAGTACTTCACGGGCAAATGTACTTCATGCAAAGTGTTCGAAACGTAGCGTTTTCAAAGAAAAATGTCATTATACGCGAATAGTCCGTTTAAATAGTTTTATTTGAAACAGCAGTCTATTTTATTTCAATTACAGCACATTGTATTTTAAGTAATAATTCAAACGCAACGATGCTCTGCGGTAGAAAATACGTAGATGTGCGTCTTCTTTTATATATGGATTCGAAGCCAAAATCATTGCATTCACCTGTCATTTGTGACGCAGCAACCTTAAATACACACTGCTATTATTTTTTGTTCATTAAGTCAATACATTACGACTACAAGTAAACAATTTACTAACGTCTTCCTATCATTAAAGGAACTTTAAACGTTTTAGATAATAATAACCTAGGATGCCTAACATCTTGATAGACGACATCAATTTAGGTCCTACCAAGTCCTTGTTCTCAATATGAACTCATATGTATAACGTGAAACGTCTAGTTCAAAACGTGCGGGGGACGCACGACTGGGTAAGTTGGTTAGGTTTGTTGGTTAATATCGTTTTAACTGCAGCTTACATTGCCTTAAAGCGATGTTTGTACAACAGTAAAAAGTAATTTAAATTACAGTGACACAGTTGGCACAATGTCTGGTTAATTGTGATAATAATTATCAATTGTATTAGGAATGATAGTCACAAGTTCGTTTTGTATATCGTCGTGGCGCAAAGACGTAGCGTATCTATGGTTCTACTTCAAATTGGAAGATGTAATTACCATTTTCTTTACTCTGGCAACTAGGCAAAGCGCGGCGTTGACACTCAACACGGAGTGCCTCGGAAAACTGGGAACGAAATGCCTTAACACTAGGTTCCCATGATCTCTACCTACCCTGCCAAGTTGCAGGATAAAGCGTAAAGCTTACATTTTACTTTCAATAATACTTAAATTTGCCGTATATATATGGAAATTATTAATAAATTACAGTTTTTTAAAAGAAATTGATGAAACGTCGTTCTGCCTTTTACAGCCTAGCATAGGGCTCGGCTTATTCAATAAAAACAATAATCTTATATATGTTAAAATATAAAAATACTACTAAAAGCACTTTCGTTTTTGCTATAAAGGCACACGAAATGGCGACTAGGATTCGTATAAGCTTCACATCTCAAATTATGGGGCCGCAAAGTGCACTTTAAAATTAAATAAATATAAATAATTTTATTGTACAAAAACTGTAAATAAATTGTTTTACGAAAAGTATTCAAACTAAGTGCTTTCGTACATTTAATTTTTTAATGAAACAATTTTAGTACGCATCGAGTGACTTTGACCGAGATTATGATACATTTAGTATTTATTATGCAATGAAATAACGCAACCCTACAAAGAAAGAACCTTCAGTGGTCCATGTATGGTTGCGGAAATCGTATATCGGAAATAATATCTTTTTGCCAAGTTATGTCAACTAATAGCTCGAATATGTTTGGAATGAACAAGATGCGAAAAATTTATGTAGATCCTCGTTGCAGTCATTTCTCATGTTGAAAATATTATATATATACATGTCTTACATGTCTTCGGTAAGTGTGCTTATCTCCTTTTAAAATGTTTATTAAATATAGAGACGTTTTGATATATATATCTTATTATATTTCTTATAGTTCTACGTAATGTACTCTATTACTACTAAAATACACTATATCCTACTCAGGCTTAATAGGTACCTATATTAATATAAAAATACACCTTTCCAGTAATTTCAATGTGTACAAACCTTTCTTTTTTTACAGATTCACGCTTTATTCCGCACATAGCAGGGTAGGCAGAGGGAACCGTAGGAACCGTGGGAACCGTTCGTTCAACGCTTTCCGCCTTTTCGAGGCATTACGTGTTGAGTGGCGGAACTCAACGCCACGCATAGCTTAGTTAAAATGGAAATTTTATAAATTTTATTGTATTTTTAATATATAGTCGTATTATAACATTTACATTAGATATATAATATATTTTGCCTACCTTGCAGTAAATTTCTATACTCTAAGCCTATGCCTCTAAAATAAGTTCATTTTTAATTCCTTGCAAAGAGATTCTTTCAGATAAGTACTACCGTCTAGTCTAGTCAAAATACTTTATCATTTCCAGTGTAGTTAGCGAATGCGCGAAGTACGTATACAATAAGATAAAGTACAATCGATATGCGTATCCTATTGTGTTGCCGGCCATTGTTCACTTTAATTTAGTTGGTCACGTACTGATAGCAAAAAAAATATACGGTAAAATTATATCTATTTGTTACTATCATACATGTAACATTCAAAAAAGGTTTTATTAAATAAAACAATTTTAACAAACACAACATTGTTCTCTGTAAATTATAACATCAAGTGGCGCCTAACATAACGTGAAATTGAAGATTGAGATCAATGCATTCATGAAACTTTTTACGAACCACAACATTAAGAAAATTAAGTACTGCGCAATAACTTATTACATATATATATATATATATATATATATATATATATATATATATATATATATATATATATATATATATATATATATATATATATATATATATATATATATATATATATATAAACAATGTAGGAACTGATACTATTTAATATTTGAAAGTAATATCATAAAGATCAGTTCAGTTCAGTTTAGTAATAGTATTTACTTACTTATTTAAACAGTTAAACATTAATTGCAATACTAAATACTTTTTAAAAAATAAAATCTTAAAATGTATATATATGTGTGTCTGTAAGATATAGTATTTTGCTAACTCTACCTAGAATAATTGGACAGGTGTATATTATAGGTGATTGAAGATTGTCGGATGAGATAGTAATAGAAGTACAGTCAAGTAATATGTTATATCTATGAATTATATGATCTATTATCAGAAGTATATTTTCTCATATAAAAATTACAAAACATTTATTTCAAGGTGACATGAATTCAAAATCTTTCTAAATATCCTAAAGGCTAAGGCCATAATAGAAATAAGTTAATTAAGTTGTACAATTAAATAAATCAAATGCTTAGTAGATTTTTTATTAAAGTATAAATTAACTAATTAATAAGTACTTAGGCACATAAGAAATAAGTTATTATATAGTCATATAAGTTTTGTTTTGAGGTATATATATATATATATAAATTAGCTGTAATAAAGCTATTTCTCATAAATACATTAACGCATACACGCGTTCCTTGACAAACTGTAACATAGCGATTAGTTGAGAAACCGCGTTCTCTCACGCACGTTATCTTGGTACGTGATCTGGTGTTTGCAAACACCATCACAGGCCACTTTACTGAATACTTTACTATTATGCCTTGTTTTGGTGTTATAACTGATTATGTATGCCTGAAATACATAATATATTCATAAATATTGCTTCATTTTAAATGACACCGAAGATTTATTGTTAACTTTACACTTATTTATATACAGTGTTACACAGTTAGTCACAGTGCTGCTTATTATTGTTTAAAGAACTGTATCAATACCATTACCTAACTCTTTTTACTGGAAACTAAGTATATTAAATTATAAAAAAGCAATTAATTTATGTTTGTTTGCGAGGACCGTCGTGGCGCAAAGGCACAGCGTATGCGTGTAAATGCGATAGTTTGTGGGTTCGACTTCCATTTGGAATGATGGATTTTTATCATGGTTCTCGCAAGTAGGTAAGCGCGGCGTTGAGTTGAGAGAAGACAAAAAACGCCGAACAAAGTGTCTTAACACTAGGTTCCCACGGTTTGCGCGGTGCACTCTGCCTACAATGCAATGATCTATTCGTTTCAAAGTTTTAACAAGAATATATGTATTATTATATTACATATTCGTCATTATATGGCCAGCACTTGGACGGCATTCAAAGGGAGCAGGTTTAATTTCCACTGCCATTGAGATACGTACATATTTCTAAATATTTTTTAGTTCGTACTGTAAGGTTACATACGTATTTAAAAATATAAAAACAATACATTATAATATTAAATTTTAGAGATTTACTATTGCTAGGTAAAATAGTAAACTTAACACTATAAATAACTCAACTAAGCAGGTATACCATAAACATATGAGATAAATGCTATGGGCAAGGCGCGGCTCATACGTCGTATTTTGCATATAAATGCTCTTACGTAAGAGAAAGTTGTCGCATCGTCGAACATAATACACTGGAAAGTTTTTTCACTTTTCTCTTTTGTTTAAATAAACTTATATGATTTAATTTGACAACATGGACGAAGAGCGGCGTTAAGTTCCGCTACTGCGCTACTTTTATGTGTATTGAAAAATATACATATATGATTATATATAAAGATATTGACTAATATAATAAGACTGCATTTTTGTTATTCAAAAGAGTAAGTAACCGAAGTCTTACATCAATTCATTTATTTCATAGATAACTTCGATGTCTACATTTCAAAATAAACACAATTTTCAATAATTAGTCTATTTTTCAAATATATTTTTAATCAGTTTAAATAGTTAAGTATAACTTGATGTAATTAGATTTTTTGGCTTTACTTTATAATCCGCATATAGAAATATATATATCTAATATAATATAACATTCCCTATGTCAAATTGAAGGTATGTGTGTCAAGGGGTGAAGCATTAAGCCATATTGTGATAAGACAATCATAGGGGTCAAAAGAAATTATTTTTTTCCCGATCGGGAATTGTATCCCATAGTCACCTCGTCCATCTTCAACCCTGTCTCACTGCACCGCAATAGTTTAAATTATGCAATTTTTTTGCTATATCCAGTTTTCTTAAAAACAAAAAGATTTTTTCGTATTCAAGCAGTCTTACAAAAAGATTTCAACGCACACGAAGCTTGAATTTTCTCACGAAGTTACATGTTCGTAACTTTTGGATTTTTATTACAAAATTATGATAATGCATTGGAATGACACCGGACAGTGTTTAAATTATTTTAAGTGTAAAATTTATATGTGTGATTCAAGTATAGAGTATTATAATATATTATCTCTTAGGACGTCGACGGGGAAAGTTGGTGCACTCGTTGGAATGTTTAATGGCTTAATATTAGACAAATGAATCAAGATTAATTATCATTTAATATGGAGAAAGCAAGTAGGCAGAAGTAACCGAGATCTACAGATCTACATTTCTAAGTATATATATATATATATATATATATATATATATATATATATATATATATATATATATATATATATATATATATATATATATATATATATATATATATATATATATATGTAACTTGATTTGTATTAAACACTACATCTGTCAAACTTCTACATTCAGTATTTAGCAGCCCATAAAAATGATTACAAAATGAGTTATTAAAAACTGAACCTGTTTCTTGCATTTCATAATGAAACACATTCGGCTTGTTTACATAAACGACGAAATAGTGCGCGACTACACTTTGTGACCTTCGAGTGCTAGTACTTAGAAAGTACTGTCTAACTATGACTAAATATATACGTGAGATACAACCGGTATAGTGTTCCATGGTAAGAATTAACTGCTTCATCTAGCATCTACATACTCGTTTAAATAAGATAAAATTATGAATTCCAATAAATTTACTGGAGAGAGCTGTGTGCGGGTAATAGCCGAGTAGCGCATTTGGCCCATGTCTTAATATATGATATGATAATGAGTTGAAATTCTGCAATACAATTAGTAATATAGGTATTTTAGGTCTAGTATTGAAGGAGTGGCGTTTTTAGAAGGTGTAACGTTCAATTTCGCCGTAGCAACTGCCAATTGTAATATATTCTACATTTACATAGAGGGCCGTCGTGGCGCAGAGGCGAGGCTTGAAACGTGACGATTTGTGGGTTCGATTTCCATTCGGGGTTGATGAATCTTTCTATTTCCATTTTCTTCGCTCTACACCCTCACCATCACACTAAGTTCCCATAGTTCCTGTGGTTCCCTCTGCCTACCCTGCCACGTACGGGATAAAGCGTGGAGTTAAAAAATAATATTTTACTATTAGCTTCTCTCGCAGAGGTGAATAGTTTAAATTTAGTAACGGTTACTTAAACAATTTGACATATAATCGCACGAAAATTATATTGTAGTTTATTTAGATACTACTCATAATTGTGTTTAGTCAAGTCATTTTTTTCTTCCGCTTATCTGTAATGCGACACTATATTAACCTACATATAGAGTTAATAGTAGAGTTAATGCGTGCGGCAGAAGCTTTTTTTAAAAATGTGTTACAAATTTTAATATAAATCATGTCAATATTCTTAGTTACATGTTTGGTATCGCTTAAAATAAACGCAGAATAAATTTAATGACAAAAGAACTACGTTTTTTCATTTTTAATGTTTTTTTGTTTCACTCTTTATCCCGCATATTGCAGAGGGAACTGCAGGAACCATATGAACCTAGTGTTAAGACACTCCGTTGCTTAGTTCTTGCTTTCTCCGTCCCCACTTTCCGCCTTTGCAAATGTGTCGAGCATTGCGTGTTGAGTGGCGGAACTTAACTTACTTCGGCCTACTTTCCAGAGCGAAGAAAATGGAAATAGAAAAATCCATCTTCCCTGAGTGGGAATCGAACCCTCAAACCGTCGCGTTTACAGGCAGACGCTTAGGCCTCTCCGCCACGACGGTCTTCAATATTAATTATTAATAATTATAAGATAAGGCCCTATTAATAATTATAAGATAAATATACTTCATATTTTACTTACTTAAGTGTCTTTAGAAGCTTTAATGAATATTTGTTTTTAATATTTTCTGTTGTATTTTGTTCTGGAGTTAAGTATGGCGTTTCGAGTAGGAATTTTCATTTATTTTCTCAAGGAATTGATATTTTACAAATTGACAAGTAACAGGTAATGTTATTATTATTTTGTAACCACTGTTTACAACTACAGAAAATGTACATACTTCTTGATGAATTTGTCACGTACTATTATTACTTTTTCTTGCACATAACTTTAGTAACAGTGTAAACATACACCAATATTTATAGCACGTTTTTAATATATTGTAAAAACAGACATTCCATTATATACTGCTAGCTTGCAAAAATCCTACAAGGTAAAAAGTTACCTTATAACAAATTTACCTTATTTTTATATATTACCTAAATTTACCTTATTCTTTTGTATTCACCGTTTCACCTGCTTCGTTAGCATTATATTATTAATTTTATTTTATAATTATATTTGAATTCTATTTACCTAAATATTATAAACACGAAGCTTATTTTTTGTTTAATATTTTTATAAATTAACCAATTTTCACAGTTCGTTGAGTAAATTAAATAGACGATATTTCAATGTCGATTCGTATATCTAACTTTCCTAATTATAATTACATATTAATATTAAATAAGCCTATGAGGCAAATATGAGCGATCAATATTTAATATTAACTAAAGCCTACGTATTATATTTCTCGTCATGATACGGTTTTTTTACTTATCGCTGAATCCTATAGCATGTGAGGCAGAGGAATTCCAGTGTGAGGACACTCCATTCCTCGCTTTCCGCCAAATTTTCGAAATATCACGTATTGAATGCCCAATTTTACACCTTTCTTTGTCTCTGTTACCAGACCGAAGAAATGAATGGTCTTTCTTCATCCTGATAATCGAACCCCCAATAGTCGAGTTTATAGTTCGAGACTACGTCGTTGCGTGATGACAGAGTACTATTTATAATCTTAAAATTTTATAAACCAAAAAAGGGGGAGATAGGATGGTTCTCGCTGTATTTATCTTAAATTTACGTATTTAACAGGTAGGAGAGTGAAATTGTGTGTATATAACTAATACTGACAGATCTTCTCTTTGAAATTTGTTTAATGTGTAACATAACATAATAATAGTAAAGAGTATTTTATTTAAAGTAAAAAATGTAAATATATGTCGTGTTATAAGGGTATAATTATGTCCGGGTACGTATTATGTCCTCGGTTATTTGCATTTCTATAGAATTAATTGGATTTTCCTATAAATTACTTGTTAACATATTACATAAATATATATAATTACAAATAATAATACATATGTGTGGCATTTGAGTAGAAATAAGTATTCAAAAATAAGCTCACCTTTCTAACAGGAATCCAATAACTCACAACACTAAAATAAACAAAATTCTATCTTAAAATAAAATATTACCTTTAGGTAACCTGTTTGAATCAAAATTCCGATCACGTTTATCTTAAACAATAAATTTATAAGACAATAATCATAGTTTAAAATAATTTGTAATGTACACTGAAGTATTAATTGACATTTAAAAGGCGGGAAACCATTAAATCACTAAAGTATTTTTTTAAAAACACACTAAGGCGCATGCGCGACGCGACTCAGCCGAACGCCGTCAAACCAACAACTGTCTACGCCAATAAGAAACTACAATCTACGTTCACTTAAGTTTTGTATTATACGGACAAATTTAAAAGCATTGATTTTTCTTATATTTGCAGTTATAAATAGTTTCTCTTTAATTAAGTCGCATTATACAGGTGTATTTTTAATTTTTGTAACACATTTTATAATCTATTCCAGGCGTGTTAAAGATTGTTGTTCTTTAAATTGATTTGCGAGGGATAATTTTGAAATTGCGAAAGGTATTTAAGTTCACAGCACGACAAGTAAAGTGTGTTTTCGTTTAGCAATTTATGTGAATGAATGCTGTAATTAAATTTATAATATATCTTATTGCAGCGGGAAAAGGTTTATGTTGCCAGCCAGTTGTAAATAAAGAAGAAATGTTAAGAGTTTGCGACCTCGATAGGTATGTAAAATGCTTACCTGTCTCGCGTGTTCTGTAATGACGTAAGAGTGTGGCTTTATTTTTTAATTTATATTACTTATTTATTTAAGTTAGAGATTAATATAATAATAATATATTCATTCTCTTTTTAAGTAACATTTTAACATAACATTTTACTAAGGATAAGGATTTCCACTCAACGTAGGGTAGCAGCAATAGGCTATTGTAAATAAAAAAACTCATGACTCAGCTTGAGTACCGGAATTTCGTCTTTTATTATAAATCGTCTGCGAACAATGTCGAATTTTAGCAAAGTTAGGAGAGAATGCAATACTGAGATTCCCTACGGCCCTCTTTACTTCTATTTTGTATTGTGTGTGTGTGTGTTATCTCACCACAGATTAGTAAATAAAAATATGTATAAGTTTTAATTAAGAACCGTTCGACTTATGTTGGATACTTCCTTTACGCATCACAATTAATTTAATGATATATATATTAGTGATGTAACAAATATTAGCAGTCGCATTCGCGAATATTCGCTCGTTTTCACACATTCGCATTTGCAAAAAAAATTGCGAATGTTTTGCGAATAATGAATGTCAGAAAAAATATTGACGACGTACAGTACGTTATAAAAACCTAAATCAGATTACTTTTGTGTTTTTTAATAAAAAAAACAGTAACTTAACCTCGTAATCACATTATCAGTCTTCATTATATCTCATGAAACATTTTTTTAATACAATCTCAACAAACAAAAATCAATTCTCTTTCCCTCTAAAAGTTTTATCACCTAATACCCAGGTTTTAATGTTATAACCCAAAGTGCAATCAATAGTATATAGTGTTATAGTGATAACAATTGGCGCCATATTTAAAAGATTTATTGAATATTTGCATTCGCCAATGTCGATAGCAAATATTCGCGAATAGTAACAAATGACATTCGTTACATCACTAATATACATATATAATAATTAGTGTGTTATTATTAGATACAAAAACCTTCACAATAACATCACCATTATATAATGATACCATGATATGTATTATATATAGGTATAATATTTTACCATGATATATATATTTTTTTTATTTCTGACCACGTTATATATTACATTTATTATTTGCCAACTATTTTGACATATTCATCTTAAAATAATTGATTACTCACATATTTTAATACATAAAACATTTAAAGGATATTTATCGTATGTGAATTCTTAAAAGATAGTCTCATTGAAATATAGCATTATTATTAACTTGACTTTAGGTTAGATAACCTACTATAATGCTTACCAGTTTCCACTCAAATTTAAGCCGCCATCATGATAAGTGGCCGTACTCGACGTCCATCTTACCTGATCTGGAATACCTGGAAAAGGAAATAATTTATTCCCCCGCCAGAAGATCGAAACTACTATTAAACAGTAGTCCCTTATTTTAGAATGTCTGTTGATTTCCTCATCAGCTCTTCTCAGTAGAGGCAGACAGTTGGACAAGCTAGGTAGAGGGAACTGCAGGAACCATAGGAACCTAGTGTTAAGACACTCCGTTGCTTAGACCCTGCTTTCCGGCCTTTTTCGAGGTATTGCGTGTTAAGTGCTTTTGAGTTGAGTTGAGCGGAACTCAACGCCACACTTTGCATAGTTTACAGAGCGAAGCAAATAGGATTAGAAAAATCCATCTTCTCCAAATGGGAATCGAACCCACAGACCATCGCGTTTGCAGGTCGACGCTACGCCTCTGTGCCACGACGGTCCTCAAGGCAATGGTAAGGTCCAATAATATTTATCCCATTTTAATAAACATATTCATAGATTTAGTTTACTTTGTTTTTAATTTTATTTTTATATGAAAATAATAAGCTATTTTTTATCTATTGAAAATATTAATTTAAAATTATAATCAATCCAGAAAAGTTGCTATATAAAAAAATGGGCATAGAAATGCCCTTATTCATACTCCAATCGCATCTCGAGCAAAAAGTCATAACCCTATTTCTGGGTTATGAATTCATTTCTTAATGCTACAATAATAGGAGACATATTATATTATTTATATATTATGTTATTAACTTTTTACAGAAGGCACAGTTATTTTTTTAATTCATACCCAATATGAACATATATTCTTTATAAGATACTGCTAAAAGAACGACAGAATTGGCCTCTACTATTATTCCTCATGAATCATCCAATATATTAAAAAAACTGCATAACAATCCGCTTGCTTCATTTAAAACACTAATTTCTTCTACTTCATTTAAAAAAGTAACTAAAACAAGACAGACAGCGGAAATTGACTTTGTTATACTATATAATGATAACCATTCCCTTACAATAATGACTGTCTTACTACAATCATCCATTAATTATCTAATAACTATACTTTCTAAGAAATTTAAATATAAAGTGTGAATATAGAATAAATAAAACATCTCACATTTATGATGTTTAATAAAAACATCAGTATATGTTATTTGCATTACATTGAACCACTTTTACTAGTGTTATATAAAAATATCTACATATACTCATATACTAGCGTTAAATATTACTTTCTAATAAAATCGTATTGGGATATGAATGTGTAAGGGAAATAAATTGATTACTTGGGTATAGGTTCAAATCCCTCCATGTTCAAACGTTTATACATTACATACATTCCCCTAGTAAATGACAAGTCACACATTAGCACTGTTTTTCCTATAGTTCTCAATTAAATTATAAAACCATATTATATAGTTAAGATCAGATCAAAAAGTAAACAAAAGCTATAATATTTCAAATTGATATAGGGAGTCTCACGGGAAACATTTATATGGTATTAAAATAAAAAATCAATTGAAAAATTAAGTTTTAAATTGCCAAATCAGTTGTCTAATGAAAAAATAAAAACAAAATAACAAAAATGAGTTGGTACATATCACAATCAAGTCATATTATATTACAAATAACACCTAATATGCAATAAATTCATAGCACAATAACAATAGAAATAAAAAAAATCATCTCATCTGGAAATAAAGTTTTTAAATGTAATTTAAAAAAGAAAAATGTCACCGCACTGAAAACTCAAATAATAAATAAAATTTTGTACTTTAAGACATTTTTTAAATAATATGGATTTTAAACATGACCTTGGACTAGACAAAGCACACTTGACAAAAGACCACAACTAATTCTAAATCATTTTTTGTACATATTAATTTGTGTTAATAAAATCTTAATTATAATACTTTAATAGACGTTTAGACAGCATTTAAATACAATATTTAATATAAGCTGTATTCTATATATGTATAATTGAAATATAATAAAATATATAACTAAATAATAATGCAAACATTTAGAACGAGGCCATTTTGACATTTTTAAAAGCCACTTAAAAATATTGAAGCCAGTTGAAAAATTAACAACACATAGATGTTCAGACCCATCCATCAAATTAATAATAAATTTAATTAACATTAAAATAATGCAAGAAATCGTCTTTTTTGGTCCTCATAAAGCCTCTTTCTTCACTTTTGTTCAACTTGACTTTAGTGATAAGTACAATTTAAACGATTACACAATTTTTAATCTAGGAACTATTTTACATTACAAGCTAAGAAATTATTAAAAGGATTAAGCTATTGGTGTATATAATACTGAACTAACTACACTTGAATTCTTAATACAAACAACACACATATAAATAAATTCATTAAGCAAAGGAGATTCAAAATAAAAATGTAACTTAAAAGACATGTTCACATGTTATATTTAACAAATATTCTAAAATTAAACAAAAAATATCAATTCCCTAATTATGACAGAATATTACCACTTGTGTTGACATAACTAGAACAGAAATGTTTTAATATTGAACTGAACTAAGCTATGTATATATGTATTTACATACATACATATTTTTACTTAGAAATGCATTTCTAGCATTTAATTCAGCCATACTTGTTAAGCTAATTTGAAGTTTCTTACACAAATGTATATGACAGTTATTTTATTTCATAGTAAGTTTCAATAAGTGTATCAACACATATGTATATATTATGTATAAAATAAAGTATATTTATTGAAACAATATTTCTTATTTTTTATTGAATTATCACGCAATGTTAACTATCATGTAAATAAATACTTATAGATATATTATAAAAAATGTTTTCTTGAAAAAATGTTTTCAACATAAAGTTCCTTTACCGATACTAAGGTCTCTAGACACTAAGATCACTAGACACTAAGGTCACTTAAACATAGACAGGTCAGACATAGACACTAGTGTGGAGGCCACTCAGTGTTTTTGAAGTATGGATGTTTTTTAATATCTTCTGCAGTCAGGCGTTCCGATGGCTCGAATGTTAATAACTGAAAAAATAATTATAAATTAGACATAATTAAATAAATTTAATATGTTACAATTTTATTGTCTAAGTAATGATCAAATATTCGCTAATAGATTAGTTCGCGTCTTCATCCGTTAGTTATTTTAATATACAAATAAGCAAAACCTTTCTTTACTAAACAAACGAAACCTTCCTTTTAGTGCACTCTACTAGTAAAAATAACTATTAAAGTCCCTTACTCATTTAAATAGTACCACGACAATAAACACAAAGTTGGCGACATGTTATCGTTGTTACCTGAGTGAGCAGCGACTTCTCCTCCACGGAGAGTCCGTCGGGCAGCCGCAGCTCGGTGTGGCTCGTGAAGGCGCCGCGGTGCAGGCGCGACAGCGGCTGGCGAGTCCATGTCAATGTCAATGTCAACGTCAGTGTCAGTGTCAGTGTCAACGCGACACACAGATTATTAAATATAACACATACTGGCACCCTCGAAACGCCATAAAGAAAGAGAAGAAGAAGAAGAAATGTAACACATACATGTTATGTGTAAATACTATAATTCTTTTTCTTTATCTTTGTCTTCACGCTTTATCCCGCACATGGCAGGGTAGGCAGAGGGAACTGCAGGAGCCATAGGAACCTAGTATTAAGACACTTCGTTGCTTAACGGAGAAAGCAGGGACTGCTTTCTATATTCTCGCTTTTAAATCAAGTAGATCAATAAAAAGAAGAAGAAATATAACACGGTTGACATGTTATATTTAATAATCTGTATATCGCTTGCAACCTTTCGTTAATATAGTGTTTTGAGTGACGGAAATGAACGCCGTGCTTTAATTTTTATCAGAGCGAGGGAAATGAAAGTAACGAATTCCTTCCTACGAGAACCCTACAATGGCCACATTTTCGGTCACATTTATAAAGGAAGGCAACAGACAATTTTTTTTTATTTTTTAAATTACACAGGATATACAGAGTACAGACGTTGATAGTCGACTGTTGACTCTTGAACTTAATGTAAATTGACGATTCAAAACTGCTTTTAACATTTAATCCATTAAAGAATATTTAAATTGTTTAATATTACCTACTGTAATAGAGCAAACGTGCCATACAAAACTCATAAAGACAAAGATAAAGACTAATCATAACTATATAAAAAAAAACAGAAAACATATAATACTTACAAATCCACATATAAGTTGATACAGTACCGCGCCATAGCTCCAATAGTCACAGCTCTTGTCTATTTCCCCGTACACTGACGTGTGAAGTTCCGGAGCTATGTACATGTATGTTTGCTTGTACGTCTTTCTGTTTGCTCTCAACTTAGACAATGCGACGTCCGACGGATAGCCTATTATGTAGGTTAGTATTATCTCTCCGTGCTCGCCCAGTAGTATGTTCGTTGGGTTCAAATCCCTGAAATTGTAGAAATTCTATTAGATTGTTTTTATATGTGAAAACAGTATATGAATGAATGGTATGATTTGTATATAGTAAGAAAATATCTAATTTTTGTGTAGTAAATTAAGTAAGCAAAGTCAATATATTTGAAATTACCTATTAGATTATTGTCAATGCTTTTGTTATTATTAAGTAATATACACGTTGTTATGGTAACAGATATGGAAAATCAAAAAAATATATACAATTATCAAAATAAACATCAAGTTTTTTTGAAAGAAACATAATTTTTTTTAATTTCTTTTTTAAATAATATACAATATCAGCCGCCTCACCCGCACACGACGCCGGCGCGGTGCAGCGCGCTCAGCGCCACGAGCAGCTGCGCCGCCCACGCGCGCGCCGCGCCGCGCGGCTGCAAGCCATTGTGTACTTTATATATATTAACCAGAGGGTATATATTTACTTAAATCGAGCAGATGTTATTTACTTATATTGTTATGAAACGCATTATTATGTATTTATTATTTAAGTAAATGTGTGTATATGTATACATGTATGTATATATTTATGAGGATATGTAGCTAGTTATTTTTAAAATATTGTTACTACATTATATAAGTACATGTATGTATGTATGTATGAATATATATAACATATATGTATATATTTATATTTATAAAAATATGACTATTACGCTAGAGAGCACAGAGTACACTGTACTGTCTCTTTATAGTGATAATATTTATTTTATGTGAGTTTTTGACACTGATAATTCTCGATTAATTTTCTGTATAAAGCCTCATTAATATATTACTCTATAGATATGGTAGTGTCGAAAAGGGCTGTACTATCACATACATTCGGTATAATATTATATATAAAATATTATTTCCATAACAAATAGTCACCAAACAATAAATGTATATAATAATTGAAATTTATACTTACAATTTTAAGACTGGGTCTTGCACATTTATCGCGTCTAATAGTAGTTACACTCTCCTTTCTACTCTTATTATTTACCCCTTCCCTCATTACCACATCGTCTTCTCTAACTTCACTAATCTTAGGAACATCTGTCAAAGCCTTATCAACATTAAGTAACAACTTCTGCGATTTAATCACTAACTGATTAACCGATACATCGATATTTTCTAAACTGTCAGTCTTTATTTCATTCTCATTCACATCTTCCGTGTCCCTTCTAGAATTATCCGTCGAATCGATTTTCGATGTCAAATCGATATTCGATAGTTTATCTGTGGCCGCACTGTCTGTCACATCGATATTATCGTTTTGGATATCGATTTCCTTTTTTTTTGGTTCCGGAAACACGTTTTCCAAATTGAGTTCTCGGGCTGGCGTGTTGGGTATCGATTTAGCGTAATTTTTGATATAATCGAATAATTTCTCGCCGGGAGCGTACGCTAGTATGAGGAATATTAAATTATTAGTTTCAATATACGCGTGTAGAGGAACCATGTAAGGTATAACAGTGGGCAAGACGAGCTGGCGAGTGTCATTGTTTCTCTGTTGGAAGTAACCGTCGAATTCCGTTAGATTGCTAGGTATTTTCTGAATTACCTATAATGAATATATTTCATTACAAATTATAAGTAGAATTCACTTTAAGCAAAATAAAAAATAGTTTCTTGAAAATGGAAAAATACAGCTTCTCCGAGTGGGAATCAAATCCACAAACCGTCACGGTCTCTAAAAATTATTTTGATATTATAATATAAAATATTCAATTCCCACTTGGAGAAGCTGTATTTTTCTATTTCCATTTCCTTCGCTCTGGCAACTAGGCAAAGCGCGGCGTTGAGTTCCGCCTCAAAAATGACGACAAAAAATGGAAATTCCCTCCGCCTAGCCCGCTGTATACGGGATAAAAGCGTGAAGCTAAAAAAACATTTTTTCACCAGTTTAGCCACTTCACCAACACAATACCTCAACAATAGGTTCCTATTGTTCCAGCAATTCCCTCCGCCTACCCCGCTATACACGGGATAACAGCATGAAGCTAACAAAAAAAACCATTTCCTCACCTTCATCGCATAGCAGGCCTGTTCCCCCTGGTGCAGCACCAGCATCACAGCGCGGCTGACCGCGGCCAGGACCCGGTAACTGGACAACTCCTCATAGTTCCTCTTCAGCATTGCCAGGGGAATCCCCTGGAGGTGAGTCGGCGTGTCTTTCTCTGGCAACAACTGGAAAGTCCCATTGACATAGTGTTTAGCTTCGCGCTTTATCCCGCACATGGCAGGGTAGGCGGAGGAAACTGCAGGAACTATAAGGACCTAGGGTTAAGACACTCCGTTGCTTAGTCTGCTTTCCGCCTTTTTCGAGGCATTGCGTGTTGAGTTTTGCTTTGCCTTTGCCTAGTTGCCAGAGCGAAGGAAAAGAAATTAGAAAAATCCGTCTTCCCCGAGTGGGAATCGCGTTTACAGGTAGACGCTACGCCACTGCGCCACGACGGTCCTCAATTCTCTTAGATCATAAATTTAATCAATCAATCTTCTTTATCGTACACCAAGTTACATATATTTATAATATAATTATATAAAGGTATAAGTACAAAAAGGCGGCCTTATCGCTAAGCGATCTCTTCCAACCTTTGGGTAGAGGAGACAAAAAATAAATAGTAAAAATAAAAACGGGAAGGGGCGTACCAAGAACATGTAAGTTAATATTAAAGATAATCTTTTCACATATAGGTACACAAACAGCATACAAAATTAATTATTTTATTTAAAAAATAATTCTTTTGCAAAAGAAATTGTATTAAAAAATTTGGAATAAATATTCGAATCAAATATACTGTTTTCAGTGCATTATTTTAAAAAAAATATTTCTTAAACAAATATAGGGCTCGATAAAATATTAATATTTATAATTTACATAGATATTTTTTTGTCTGTATTAAATTAATCGTTAAACTTCGCTATTTAAAACATAATAGCTTAAAATATCCTTATAACCTTCTTTAAGACTATTAGAAATAAATCAAAATGTACTAACACTTTGTTCCGCATTACACAAATGGTTCTTGTATATCGCCTCCGCATACGACAAGTATTTGTTAGTCTTCTCCTTTATGAGAGCTCGCCGCTGCTTGTCAGAATCGGCTGTGAGATGAAGAGTCCTTCTTTATATGCAGTTTATAGTGAAAAAATCCTTAATTAACTGGAACGCAGCAGGATTTGAACCCGCGCTCTGTATCTTGAAATTTCGCTGCGTTCAAATTTTTATACGATTTTGTTAAGTATTTTTTCTATATCAGTGTGGATTAACACTTTAAGGTTATAAAAATACAGTTGTAGTGGTGTAAGGTATTTTTGAAAAACATAAAATAAATATTTTATTTTATTTTTTTTTTTTCATTTTTAGCTTCACGCTTCATCCCGCACATGGCAGGGTAGACAGAGGGAACTGCAGGGACCGTGGGAACCTAGTGTTAAGACACTCCGTTGCTTAGTCCCTGCTTTCTCCGTCCCCGCTTTCCGCCTTTTTCGAGGCATTGCGTGTTGAGTGGAGCGAAGAAAATAGAAAAATCCATCTTCCCAGACTGGAGATCCAACCCAGAAACCGTCGCGTTAGAGGCAGACGTTGCGCCTCTGCGCCGCGACGGATATAATATAATATTATATAAATTATTTAATATAAAGAATATATTGTCTATATTTCTTGGTTTAACATATTCTATGTTTAAGTTTTACTATCGGAACTGACGAATGTTTGAAAATAAACAGCATATACATATAAAAGTAAAAGTAACATACAAGTATATGTACATATAAATATGTGTATATATAGGAGACAGTTTATATTGGCACTATAGTTTCTTTGTTTACTATCATATTAGTACGACTAAGATCCAGCCGTTGAAGTTAACCCAGAGATCCAAAAAGTACCCAAATTACATATATATACTTAATTATAATACCTTCAATGAACGTTGAACACACAAATTTTTATAAATTAATTTTTGTTTGATTATAATATCAATAACATTTTCATTTAAAATCAAAGAGATTTGTAAGTTTTAAAGATCCCCTAAATTATTTCTATATAACACAAGTTACTCACAAATATTTCTTTCATATTCAGTCATAAACACACAAATATGTAAAAAATCCATTTTACATTTATAAAATATTATTAAAAAAATGAGTACGTGTGATTAGATCTAGCACCGGCCTTTAAATGTCCGACAAAGGTGATAAAATGATATCGATAGCACTATCACATTATGGGTTATTAGGGCTTTACTTATATAGAAATAATTAATAAATAATAAAATATATATTTTTCTTTCTCTATATTGTTTTATGTTCTGACATAAAAGATTTATGACGTCATCGTAGAAAATTTACCAGTGTAAACTCTATATGTACACATATATACATATGGTTCCGCTCAATGTTATGATGTTTAAATATTTTAATATATTTTTTTTTTTCTATTCTTAAATCTGCAATCAGTCCGCAAACTATGAGCAGATGCGATGAGCGTTTTTGGCGTTAAGAGCTGGTGGTCCATTGACAACCCCTCTACAATACAGTACCAGATAACATTATTGTTTGGCTAGATCCATTACTTCACGCCTTTTGAGGCGTCGATTAAAGTGAGGCTCTGTAAGCTGAAATGCTAGAGTATTTGGATGATTCAAGAGCCTTTCCTTATATCTCAAGGAATACCGCTTGATTTCCTCAGAAACTGTATTGACCCCCAGGTGCTCATGCAATTCTGCTATTTTGATGAACCATGGAGAGTTCGAGAGGTTTTTAAGTATGGCATTTTGAACCCTCTGGATGATGCTTGTGTTGGAGTTACTTGCTGTCCCCCAGAGTTGGATGCCGTAGCACCATATTGGCTTGAGAACATTATTGTAAATTAGCAATTTATTGTCGATTGACAGCTTAGAGTTTCTTTCTAATAGCCAATACAAGCTTCTGAATTTTATATTCACTTGGTCTCTCTTTGCTTGTAGGTGATTTCTCCAGGTAAGACTTCTGTCAAGGTGGATTCCTAGGTACTTAACACAGTCGTGACAAGGGAGCTCCTTCTCTCCTAGTTTTACCGGAGGACAGGTGCCCCGTCGAAGTGAAAAAGTCACTTGCACGGATTTAGTGGCGCTTGCTCTTAATTTCCATTGTTCTAACCATCCGTTAATGTCATCCAGACCCTTCTGCAAGACTTCAGAGGCGGCATTGGGACTTTCGTTTGTTGCTAGGATTGCTGTATCGTCGGCATAAGTTGCAATTGTTACACCGTCTGTCTGTGGTAAGTCAGAAGTGAAGATGGTATACAGTATCGGGCCAAGAACCGATCCTTGCGGCACCCCAGCCTCAATATCATAGATTTTCAGGGATAACATATCTGTTGGTCAGGATTGGCAACATTCTGTTTAGCAGTATTTTTTCAAATAGTTTTGAAATGATAGGCAGCAAGGCAATTGGCCTGTAAGATGTAACTTCGTTGGACGCTTTCCCTTCTTTATAAATCATAATGATTTGAGAGACTTTCCATAGTGCCGGATAGTTTTTAACTCGCAATATTGCATTAAACATGGCGCAAAGAAAAATTATTGCTTTCTTTGGTAGTTCAGATAATACTTTTTTATCTATTAAATCAAATCCAGGAGCTTTATTGCTCTCTAGTTTGTTTATATGTCTGATAATCTCGTTCGGGCTTACAGGTGTTATAGGCAATTCTGGTTGGAGGTCCTGGTGTGTAATAGTATCCAAGTCTTCATCTATCTCATTCGATGTTCCGGCAAACGGTTTGAATACTTCGGCCAAATGTTTAGCAAAAATCTCCGCCTTTTCTTTGTTGCTCCTAGCCCAGCCGTTCTCAATTTTGAGTAGGGGTTTTGAATTTTGTGGTCTGTTGTGAAATTTTGACATTTTCCACAGAGAATAATTTGTTGCTTTTGTGGCAGTCAAAGTTTGTAGTTTAGCTTGTAAGGTATCATCGCTAGAACTCTGTATAAGTTCTCTTAGTTCCACAATTGCCTTATTCAATGCGGTTTTATCAGCTGGTATGCGACTGGATGAATATATTTTATTAAAAACATTATATTATATGTAATAGAAATATATTATTTTCACTAATTTAGATATAAAATTTGGTCGTTCATGCACACTTGATGTCGTACATACATATATTCATGATTAACATATAATTGGAAATACCTAGAAAGTTGACTTCGACAATTTTAGGTGACGCATATATATACATACTTGTAGATAGTGTTTGTTTCCGCAACTTTGAATAATAATGAATTATAATATTAGAAGGTTAATATAATATTGACAAAAACCACTTTTTAAATTTCATCTACTAAAAAAATATTCCTCGTGGTAATTGAATCTTCCATGTTTGTAGATACTGCATATCAAAAACTTCTAATTTTTTTTTAAATTTCACGCTTTATCCCGCATAGCTGCCTACCCTGCTATAAGCGGGATAAAGCGTAAAGAGAACCGCAGGAACCGTGGAAACCTAGCGTTACGATACTCCGATTTCTGCGTTGAGTACGTCTAATTACAAAAACAAAGAGAAAGAAATAAAATAATCAATCCTTTCCGAGTAGGAATTGAACCTAAATCGCTGCGTTCAAACGTAGCACCAGAGGTGCTCCACAACGCTACAAATGTTTACATCATAGAAATATATTTTAAATTTCCCTATTCATTGTGATATTTAAATACATCTTTATATATAACGCCTCTGAAAAAAGGTAGAAAGCGGGAACGGAGTGTCTCAACACTAGGTTCCCACTGTTTCTATGGTTCCCTCCGCCCTACCCTGCTATTTGTAGGAAAAAAGCGTGAAGCTATAAACAATCTTTATATGAGAATAAAAGATATAAACAAAGCAATTAAATTATAACAAATTAAAAAGACATTAGCACAAAACGTTATCTCTCCGCTCGTCGTATCGCGGTCCCTAATGTAGGAAGCTAATTTAAATAAAACTAATTTCATGTTCGATTTTATTATCGTTTATGTTAATGTTATCATATACTATATCTTACATCTGAAAGTTAAAATATTATACATACTTTTTTTGATAGCTTCACGCTTTTATACCAGGGTAAGCAAAGAGAACCGCAAGAACCATAGAAACCTAGTGTTAAGACCCTGTTCCCTGCCTTTCGCCTTTCCAGGCAATGTACGTTGGGTGGTGGAACTCAATGCCGTGTTTTGCCTAGTTCCCAGAGAGAAGTAAATGAAAATAGTAAAATTAATCTTCTCCGAGTGGGAATCGAACCTACAAACCATCGGATTTACAGGCAGTTGCTAAGCCTCTGCGCCACGATATTCCTACAGACGGATAGCTTAATACAAATGAATCAATCATTTTCATCCTATTATTGAACATTATTTAGTAAATATATTAGATTCTATGAAAAATATTATTTTTTTAGCTTCACGCCTTATCATAGCAGGTAACTGGGCGAAGAGAATTTCATATTACATTATATTTATTTGTTAATGTGAACAATGTTTAAGAATAACACACACCTCAGTATCTGTATGTCAAGTTGTAGGTCAACTCATTGATTATTATAATGTAATTAATTAATATAATTAATTAATATAAGACATGATAAAGATGTAATCAAAATGGGTAGTCGTTTATTTTAAGTACAGTTTACAATTCCACTATGGGGCCTTGAGTTTGACAAATGAGCATAGGAAATTTTGCCAACTATAAAATTGAATAAAGTGATGATTTACATTTGTATCTTTTATTTTAAATTTTGTAGATTTATAACTTTCGTGAAAAAAATCATATCATAAAAAAATCAGAAATTTCCAATATAATAATGATCCAAAAAAAATCATTCTTACATATAAAGCAGTAAAATAAATAATACAATGTTACTTACTTTGAACGCCAATCAGCATTTTTTCAATACCAGATTTATAACACTCAAACGCCCTCTGGTAGTCGCCCATATCTTCACATCTCGCCGCCAAATTCAACATATAGCCCGCTTCGAACACATAGCTGTCTTCTGTCCTTGTCTTACTCTCCACATTAGAAAGAGACAAACCACTCCTTTTACTATACAAAGACAGTCTCGAACCTCTTTCCTCGTAAACAGAACTAGAATCATAAGCAGTAGAAGAAAGTGAAACGCTGTCGGAATTCAAATTACTCGGCATAGTGTGGTAATCTTCAAACTTAGACGTTGATGGAACGTCAAAATTAATTAAATCTGGCAGCACATTCTTTTTGACACTTGTCGCTGTCAACGACTTGTCAACTGTCACTTTTGACAGTTCTTCATAGAGATCGCTGTCGAGGCTTTCTATGGAGTTGATTGATTCGAAACTGTTCGAATCAGATAGTTTTAGACTAGTCTTAGGAGACTCCCTTATTTCGACTTCGGCCGCCTCGTAAATTGGAATTTGTGATATGTCTATATTTGTTTCTGTGTTTGACGTGCTTGGTACCGTCGTGTCGGGTGTCGTTATTTGTACTGAAATTCCGATAATCAACATTATTGTAGATAATTAATATTTTTACAACAATTTAACAGATAATTAATAAAATTTCATCAAATTCATGTAAAAATTGACTCTATAGATTTTAATTTTACAACTCACATATGTAGACAATTTAAAAATAATGTTGAAGTGATAACTGTTTATATATTAATATATGTTCAATAAAAGATAATAATTTTTTTTAATCCTGAAAATAATTATCTTGTCTTTGGACATACCACTAGGACTTCTAACTTCATCATCAGATGTTTGATATTCCAATGGAGGGGTTTCTTCTATCGGCAAATGCAGAGAAGATCTTATAGTATTTATTACACCGACTGTTTTATTTTCTGGTTCTGGGTAGCCAGTCTAAAATTTGCATACATTTATAACTTTTAGTTTTTCACATAAAGTATGAAAAAACATAAATTATTTAGAAAACTGATAACATGAGCGAGGTATTATTTATTTTGATTTATAGACAAAACAGCTCTATGCTTAAAAATTAAAAATACATTCTGCTGTTGAACTTGAATTAAAAAGCCCTACTTATTTTATTATGTACTAAAGTCATATATTTTTTTTAGATTCAGATAACTCCTGCACATAACTCAAATCAAGGTTGTGTTTTGTCTATAAACACTAAATATTTATAATATTACAATTAAATGATTCAAATGAATAATATGATTTACATTTGTATTATAAATCTTAAAATAAAGAAATATTCAAATTATATTTTAATGTTTTATAATTAAGATTATTTTGAAAAATGTTAAACACAATCTGATATTACAAAAATATTTTCTTTACAGTTACACAAGACTTATATTACTTTTTAACAACATTTCCTATATTTATTGAAATATATTAATAGAATTATTATTATTAATTGATTTTACCTGTAAAAAATTTACAAAGTCAGTACTTGTGAATAGCAACCTGTGTTCAGCAACAAATTCTAGTAACACTTTTATTGTTTTTGCTCTTTCATCAATTACCTGAATGAAACACATAAAAATATATTCTTGATTTATATAATAAACAGTATAATAAAATATATATACAACATAGTTATATGGTTATAAATTCAATTATTCATAAATGAAAACTAGAAATACAAAAACTAAAATTAATTTAATAATAATAAGCAAAAGTACTAAAATGATACAAAAAGTGTGTTTACAATTATTATTAATTATTATGCAATTTACCTCTTGATGAAATCTCTTAAAATAACTACTTTTAGCTAAGGCTGGGAATGTTCCCCTAAGATGCAGTCCGGCATGCAAAGATTTCATAGACTTATGTAATTGCTGCACATCACTATATCTTTTCCACACTGATACTACAGTAACAGCTTCTGGAGAATTTAATGGAAAAAGCTGGAAAATATTAAATAAGTTAGAATTTTCTCCTACTACTGCCTGAATCTGTCCTACAGGAAGCCTAAAGTGAGTTTCTTCTAAACTTCACAAAAGTTGATCTTCTGAAATATAATTTAACATTGGATAGCATTATGACAAATCAAATCAAAAATAATTTATTCACTTATGCATGTCAATATTTATCTACTACCATTTCGGAAAGATGCTTTGTCATGGAGCAAAAGAAAAGTGAAAGAAACTCCTCAGCACATCTTTATATGCTTGAATAGTATAATATGATTTAAATTTGAACATATTTTTTAAAGTTAAGGTTAATTTTGCATTGTTAAACTTTAGTGAGAAATTATGAAATTAATAATAATACATAACAAATAAATTGCACCATAATTTTTTACCTTTCAAATGTAAAAACAAGGAGTTACCAGCTTATTTTTATTTTTTGTATTATCTATCACTAATTCTTTAAAACATTTTGAATAGTTTATTAAATAATTTTCACGTGAGAATTCAGAGCTTATTTCAATGCAGCACTATTTTTATGATTATAAACATTAACTACAATTTATGATTTTATTTATAATTTTACGAGATCTTAAATTCATTATAAACAAAATGTATGGTATGTAATAAATTAATATTGTCATTCCATATGTATACTTTAATGTAAAATTACTTGCATATTGTAGTTTTTCAAAAGAATATTAAATTATATTGTGCAACATGCAATGCACATTAAAGTAATAAAAACTGCTCACAATCTACTTTCGTTTTAGAAATTTAAATAAAAGGAATAGTAAGTACTTTCTAGTTAGACTGCAATTTCTGATAAAAGATACTATGATACCAGCCTGAGTAGGTCATCAATCAATAGTCTTATTCACTTGTATAAACAAATCGACAAGTAGTTTCTATTAATATTTTATTATAACGTAAAATTAGGTCAAAAATAATACAAAGTGTAACACTTACAACAGATGTTATTTTGTATATTGTAAATCCATTTTTGTGTTTTGCGGTCTCGTCTACAGAAAACCGGCGAACCCACTTATCTCTAACAGACATTATTAATAACTTACAACTGCTTAAATATAATAGATTACTCTAATAACATCATTAAAATGATATAATCAAACAACTTAAGTGGTTTCAAAGAAATACTGATTAGTAACTTAATCTGTAGTGAATGTAAGTGTACGTATTTTGTACACAAGCAAAATGTATAATCGCGATCTCGTCAAATACGTCAACTACAATTTGACAACTGACATTGGCATTTGACGCGACATGGTTATAATACGACAAAATTAAAAACGTACCTTAGGCCCAGTGCACAAGAATTCTTTACATAACGGAAACTTTTTGTAGGGTTATATAAAGTACTTCAATGAACGCATGCTCTGTATATATAATACAGTTTTTGATTTTTCTTGATATTCTAAATTAGGAGTATATATATAAATATTTTATTATTTAAAATGTATCTGTCACTTTATATTTGAAAACACAGTAGTCATCTCAGATCAATTATTGTATGGCTTATACCTAAACGTTCATAGATGTCGCTGAATTACGTGTGGTAATTATATTATATAGTGTGCTTTTTCCAAAATTCATTTTACATACTTTTTTGTAAAAAATGTTATTTGAAGGATCTTCAGTAAAATATAAATATAAAAAAATGTTTAGTTCCTTATAAATACATCTAAATATATTAATTTATGTGTATTCTACGTATATATATAACTTATAACACAATTAATCATTGAAATATAGATGTCACTAGTAAGTATTTTTATTGTAATGTATAAAGGCGAAATTAAAATTTCCAGTAATATTGTAAAATTGCTTAAAATTGGATTGAATTGAATCTTTATTTAGTAACTGCTCATTAAATAAATTCTATACACAAGAGTATTCAAAATATAATTTACTTTTCTTTTCAAAATCCAGGTAAGCTTGGCACACGCACACGTTTTGTTATATATCCCCTCTACTTACCAAGTTGAATGGTACGGCGAGAGGTTGTACATTTAGTATTTACCGCGTCCTCGACTTACGTAGTATAGGATTACATCCGTGAGTGGAAACCTTTAATAATTAACAAAAAAAAATGTGCAGCTAGTTCATATTAAATAAAATACAAAAATGGGTTCTAAAATAGAGTACGTGGATTCATCACATTTGTACGCAACAAACTATGTCCGGAATTCGAAAGCTATCGGAGTGCTTTGGGCTATATTCACAATCTGTTACGCGATTATAAGCGTTGTGGCGTTCGTTACACCGGAGTGGATAGGCGACTTAGAGACTGAATATCCCAGGAAGTTCGGCCTGTTCCAGATATGTAGAACGGACGATTCTATTGAGGACTGTAAGGGCAGGCTAGATGATTTCCTGTCGATCAATGGTTTTGTGTTCAAAGTGGCCACAGTGCTGGTGGGAGCGGCTGTAGCTTTGGCCTTGTTTACCATCTGTGCCATGCTTTTGTTTTTCTTCTGCCAATCGACCACAGTGTTCCATATATGCGGATGGTTGCAGCTGATTTCGGGTAAGTACCGCTGTCATCACACATGTATCGATAGATATAGATTAAATATATAAAAGATTTTTTTTGATTTATGCCGCTTAAAAGATTTTTTTTATCGACTGTATACTGTAAAGTAACCTAAAAATTTCAATGCTCGTAGAAAAACGGTTTAAAAATAAATACATTTATCCAATTTTTCCAATTATAATTTATACATACAATATTATATAATCTTTAATTACATTAATTTAGGACATTATTTTAAACTTGCCGTAAAGACTCAATGATAAAAATGTTATTTAAAACTAAAAATAAAATGTCATATAGCGATGTCTGGCACGCACCAATATCAATATTGTGATATTTTTCTGTGACAAGAAAGTGAAAGTTGAATATATCTGACCTTGCATTTGTATTGTTGATTCCATATCGACAATTTTATTACTTATTAATATTTGAAATTCAATTATTGTAGTTTAATTTATTATACTATATATAATTTTTAAACTATTTTAACAAGTTCAAACGAGTTTCGATAGGCTTTGAGAGTAGGTCGTCTTTACTACATAATGGCGTGAATAATTCAATTGTTGCTTAAAAGTTAACACTGACAGTGTGTATATTTTATTAAAATTGTTGGCATTATCTGTGAAATACATTTTTCATAAATTTGTATAAATGTTATAAAATTGAAAATTGACTAAAAAGTATCACCATAACTCATTTACCTAATTGTATGGAATATTTTCATACAATTAGGTAATGATTGAGTTCTTGTGAACTATAAAGCAATAAGAGAGGACTTCCCCAAATTCCAAAGAAGATAGGAAATAACGATTTCTTATGTTTTATATTTCACGTAAATGACAAAGTATAGGATAACTACCAAATAAAAAACAATTTAAACTTTGAACTTATTTGACGCATGCCAATATATTTATATGTGAAGGCAACCATTAAAATATTAAATAACTCTACTAAGAAAACGACTTTAAAACGAATGCTATTAAAACCTCACATTTAATGGCGAGCTCGTTTACTAAATACGGTATTAATTTTCCAATACTGATAAAAGTAATATCATAACTTTAAAACTGTAGTCATTTGTTTCCGTAGAAGCGACCTCGAATTATAGTTAGGTTGATCGTTTGAATTTTTTTGTTTTAAGATCAATGCCCTTAACATTGCTGTTGATCGTAAATAAATAAGTCTTTTTTTATACCTTCACACTTTATCCCGCATAAGGCAGGGTAGGCAGAGGGAACTGCATGAACCATATGAACCTAGTGTTATGACACTCCGTTGCTTAGTCCCTGCTTTCTCCGTCCCCTCCCAATAAATAAGTTGCTGTTTTATATTTCTTATATTAAAACTGAAATATAATTATCAATTTAAAACTGTCTTTTTTGAATAGTTCTGCCACCTGGTTATGTTCGGCCATCTGGTACTGTAAAAACGATGAAAGTTGTATTGTTAACTTTTTTATATCCTGCGTCATATAAGAAATACAGACGTAATCTTTATACATGCTATATATTAGATTTCGGTATTTTTGGTTCTACATTAATTAAACAAGTATCAATTAGTGTGTTATTTTAAAACATTTTTACTATTTTTCGCTCAACATAATTTATGCAATGCCTGCCGTAATAATGTTGCCATGTAATCTTTTTTAATATTACAGATTGTTAAATGAAATCAGCAGCAATGCATGTTACTATTTATTATTAATAATAATAAAAATCAGTAACTAAAATATTTAAAGGTTATTCAAAAACTGTGTAATAAAATTTCCCGGAGCGAATGTGGCAACATCGACAACAGGTAGGCACTGCTGTGTCAGACAGGTGTTGCGTGCATCCGTCCTGGATAGGGTTACCGCAAAAATATTAGACTAAAGTTATTTGATAGATTTTTCTATTGTTACCTCGCATCATATCTATTCCATCTCCGATGAAGGTTCGTGGAGTGGTGCATCTAATTCGCGCTTTGTCTTGTAAATGAAAATGGAAGGAGTGAAAGTGAAAAAGAGGATCGTCGTGGCGAAAGGGGCAAAGTGTCCGCTTGTAAACCGATTTCATTTTCTTTCTTTCGGTCTGGCAGCCAGGCAAAGCACGGCGTTGAGTTCCGCCAATCAACATGCAATGACTAGAAAAAGCTCGAAAACATGGAACGGAGTGTTTTAACACAAGGTTCCTGTGGTTCTTGCGGTTTCGCCTACCCTGCCATATGCGTGTAGCTAAAAGAAATAAGCGGGAATCGAATTCGTATGTAGTCAGAGGCTCTAATATTTATTTCAAATATTAAAAAAACTACGTTACTTACGTTAATATTTAAAAAACTACTGTCCTATTTACTTAGAACATTAGGCAATCGCTGTAATTTAAAATATTTTAAATTGTCTTTACGGCATAAATTGTTGCATATAACTTCATTAAGTTAAACCATTCTTGAGAAAATAATAAAAAGCATGGGATATATTTCTATGAAATAAGTTAAAATATTAGGTACTATATTTAACCTATAGACTAACCCTATCGAGGCAGGTGCGGTCATGTATCCTGCGGTGGATTGCGAAAGAAATTCGCTTGAAACGTATAAAATGTCAGCATTTCGGAAAGATGCTCGAGTAACTTCATAGGAATTTAATGCAAAGATCCAATTATTCCCATTTAATTACATTGTTAAGTAATATGTCAACACACGCTGTTATTTTTCCAAAGACAAGCAATAAAATGCTTGTTTATATATATATATATATATATATATATATATATATATATATATATATATATATATATATATATATATATATATATATATATATATATATATATATATATATATATATATATATATATATATATATATATTTATATATATTTATATACATAATTTTTCGTAAGACAACTTCACAACATACTTTTGTGTTAAACCTTATTAATTAAGTTTAAAACAAAATAATATTATTTATTTCAAAAGTGAATTGAAAGGATGATTACGGATTCAAATCTCATTCGTGGGAATCTTTATATTTCCCACACAGACATTTTCCCGGTAACGCAATGCAAAGAGAAGTGTTAACTTGAGTTTTGCTTCCACTGCACGTTCGTTTAATAAAAGTACTGTGAGCTTGCCAACATAAAGGTTGTGGGTTCGATTCTCACTCAGGAGAATCAATTATTTTCATTTCTTGATATTTTTCTTGAAAGCTTAGAGTTGTCCTTGTCTACTCTGCTATCCTGGATGAGATGTCTACATCAAAAAAGAGGTTATATTCAATACTGTGTTTGAATTATATTAATTAAAACACCAATCTCATAGTTAATATCTTTGTAGGTATTAGGTAGTATGAATCGAAAGTAGTTTAAATGCATCGAAGTAGGCTTAACTGCGCAGTAATCGTCTTAATTAAATCTTATTACGTTTCTCTTAGTAGTATTTTTAGTTATTTTAATTAAAATAATAATTGTCATTTGATTAAATGATGTTGCTTAATTTTCTTACTTTTTAAAGGCAGTGTGTTCGCTATTCAATATTCGGGAACTCACTCTACGGGACGTATCCCGGGGATGTTTGAATCAATTTGACAATATCGGAAAATAATATATATTTAGTAAAACAGAAGTGGTTAAAGGTAATTTGAAATGGTAAACACTAAAACACATATAGATCACAAGTTCGACTATATTCGGACATAGATTCCACGTAATTACATTAAATTACATAGATCACTCAATCAGTATACTTCGTGCAACTGCCCTAACACTGACATAAACTCAACGCTTTTATAGTTTTTTGTCATCTAAAACTACCCTCTTTTATAACATTGTTTGGAATAATGACTAAATAAGGTCGGCAAGGTTTTTAACTTACTAAAAATATTTAAAGTGTTAAAATAAAAAACATTGTGAAAATTAATAAATTGTTATAGAATTAAAAAAGAGGACCGTCTGTGGCGCAGAGGCGTAACGTCTGCCTGTAACGCGACGGTTTCTGGGTTCGATCCCCAGTCGGAGGAGATGGATTTTTCTATTTCCATTTTCTTCGCTCTGGCAAACTAGGCAAAGAGCGGCGTTGAGTTCCGCCACTCTACACGCAATGCCTCGAAAAAGGCGGAAAGCGGGGACGGAGAAAGCAGGACTATGTAACGGAGTGTCTTAACACTAGGTTCCCACGGTCCCTGCAGTTCCCTCTGCCTACCCTGCCATGTGCGGGATAAAGCGTGAAGCTAAAAAAAATAAAAATAAAAAAATACATATAGTTTAAGAAAAATTAAAAAAAAAAAATCTTAAGATTAATGAACGATACGTGAACACTATTGCCATAAAAATATTTAATTAATTAATTAACTTATGCGACAACTACGCGTTATGTTTTCTTTGTGTAATTACACAAATATATCATGTATCACATATTTATTAATGTTTTAATATTTAAAATATCTCCAAAAATATTTGACTATCTCTTGGATCTAGTGAGACAAACTCTATGAATCTACAACAATAAACGTACCAAATGGTCTTGGCATTACATTCTTTCTGCTTAAACGATACTTCTGTACACGCAGGAAGCTTGAAAAATAAATACAAAAATAAAGTCGAGATATTACTTTAAAATATAAAAGATATAAAATTGTATAACAGTTACAAATATACAACAATATCTAGTGTAATAAAAGGAAAATTGAATAAATGAATAAAACCAGTATTGTTGGCATCGTTACTGACAGCCGGTTGTGTGACCTCATCGCGGAGACCGCTAAGCGACCGGAAAAAATGCTAACAACCTACATACTACGAAGTGGTGATCGAGAATCAAAGATGTGACTGTATGTGAGAAAGTAGTTTGTACTACGCATATGTGGGACGTTCTTTGTCTTTTAATTATACCTAGTGTAGTGATAAGACACTCTGTTTTCTGACTTACTTGTTGTTTATATATTATTTTAGACGTTACAGTGATTGGTGGCCGTACAAGTTTTTAAGTTACGTAATTTTTCATTATAACAAAATGGTCGATGAATAATATTAAATAAACGTGCCACCTTTTTCTTTTAATCGGATATGAAGATTAGAAGTATACTTGCTTATACATTCTTGTACATACATACTATGCTAGTAGCTGCCATCTACCATGCTATCCTGACCTTAATATATGGAGAATGAGCTGTGAAACCCGAAAAAGGAATTATACTTTCATATTATTATCTTAAAAAATAGTATATAACAGATTAGGTTAGGAAATGATGATTCAGCATCCATTATACGTGACCCTCTAGGAACCTTCGCGCAGCATAAATAGATACCTAAATAATTGTCAATTGATAACCGATTAACTATAGTGTACACTGTACACGCTTAGCGAGTGTTCGCCTTGACGAACTCTTATGAATACTAATAATGTCATTAGGTGACTTCTATGGAAATGACATTAATACAAACTAATAATAAGTGTTTTATAATATTATATTACACTGGTTGTGGCCTGCGACATCATTTGCGTAGACTGTTTTCGTTTTATTTTTAGTTTTACAACACATAATAAAATCTTTTATTCGGCAAGACGAGACCGACAATATAAGGTGCACGCATTGGGTTTAGAAATGCAAAACGAGTGGCTAACTATAGGAGAATTCTGTATCCCTTTAGCTTTAAAATGGCGCACCCTAATTCACGACTGGTCTCCAGCACTATAAAATTCTATCTAAATGCGTTCCAAATGACTCTTCCAGATCAAAGTAATTTAGTAAGATGGGGTAAAGCTACCGATAAATCTTGCTATATCTGTAAAGAGGCAGTAGGGACAGCTAAACATATGCTGGTAGGGTGTAGGGTACTCTTGGATAGTGGTCAATACTCGCGGCGCCACGATAAAGTACTAGAAATCATACGTGAAGCCGTTAGTCTATCTGTAGCAAGAGCACAGAGAAATATAACAACCAACAAACGCTCAATAGAGTTTGTGAAAGAAGGTTTTTATAAAAACCCACACAAAACCTTTCTCCATATTAGATCCAGCTCCCGATTGGACACTTATGCTGGACACGTATGAGAAACAGTATAGAATCCCTGAGGATATTTGTGTTTCGTCATCCAGACCGGATATTTTTCTCTATTCTCGAAGCCTAAAACGCATAGTACTGGTAGAACTTACAGTTCCGTGGGACAACAAATATTCCCAAAAAGTCACCATCTAAAACTTAATAAATACTTTGATCTTACTATAAGGTTGAGATTGGAGATCGAAATAAACATATGGATGCTCAAATGTATACTGACTGACTGTGTCTTTATTCTTCCTCATTTATACCTTCATACAGTGTTGTCCATACACACTACACCTCCCATCGAGGGAAGAAAAAATAGTATGATAGTCCATTTTTTTTTTACATATTAAATGGTTAACATATATGTATGTTACATATTAATTTTTCAATATTACAATTACATATGTTATCTGTACGTATAATTAATTATAGATTTACGATTACAATTACATTATTATTAGTTTACCTCTATGAATAAAGAATACAAACACTTAAGCTATAAAATGATTAAGTGCATCTCCCGTTACAATTCAGTCATCATGCATAATAACAAGATGAATCACTAATCCTAAGTGTTATAACTTACCTAGAGTCATTCTATCTTTATGTTATTCGTACTAATGCTAGTTTTCTTTCTTATGAATAACGTCTAATTTTCCATTAATTTCGATCTCTACATTCGGTGAATAGCTCTATTACGTGTAAGGTCCAGAGTAAGGTTTGATAATTTATTACCAGTTTGATTTTAATGAGGATTTTATCATTAGGCTTGTCCTTTATATTATTTGTATAAATATCCTATTTTACTTTCGTCTCAGTTTACTATAAAATAAATTTTTGCGCGCCTCTGTTTGCGATGCTGCAACTTGATAATTTTAGTGCTAGAGGATAATTGTCATGATTAGATAATGGTTCTATCGATTTTGTAAGTTACTAGTAGCACAACATTTCTTTCCAAAAACTAGTTCGAACGGCGTAACTGGGTAGAGGTGTGAACCGTCTTATTGTATGCAAAACACCAAAACGGCAGCCAATAACTCCACGTTTCGGGTTTTTTTGTTCTATTTAATTCTCAAAACGAACTTAAATTTTTATGTGTTTTCCAATGAGCCAATCGTTGATGATGATACGCTGTGGAATTTAATTAGAAATATTAAAAGTTACATACTCTTTAAAAGTGGTCGGACATGAACTCCGTACCTCTGCTGTTGCTATCCACTTTCGGGATATCCATACCTTATAACAAATCCGTTACAAAAGCTTGGCTACTTCATTTGTTGATTTGACGTCAGAGGCATCCGCATACATTTTTGACAATTTCGCATGTAACGTGAGATATAAGTGTAATTATCATTATCTCTATCGAGTGGACTACTAAGTCTAAAAAACACCTTTTCAATGCGTTTTTGGCGGTAGAGGGTGATTGTCATTGTTCTTTCATATAATTGTATATTTGTCTTTTTGGCACTTAGGACATTTATTCACGACTGTTGTCACATCTTTTTCATCCTGGCCAAAATAATCTTTGTTAATATTATTTATCATTCTTCTAATGGCCCGCGTGGCACTCCGTGGGCAATTAGATGAAAATCTGTGTTGAGTATACTTTTCTAATCGTCGATATTTTCTATACGCTCAACTCTTTAAAATACACAGCGAGGGCCCTCCCACTTTTATTATTTTTTAATCTCGCATCACTAATTTCTCTACAAATATCGGTTACTTTTATGTCTTTAATACGTATATGTTTCGTCGATCGACATTTTTTACAAACGTTACTCAACTCTCTCCCAAATTCGTTCGGCTCGCGTACTTGGATGAGAAGATGAGTTTATAAACAATTAAAGTGAGCTTTATCATAATGAAAAAGGTTGTTCTCATAAGAAATATTATTTTTTCTCTCCGTATATATTTAAATTTACGATTATCTATAAATCGTAATTCACAGCATTATTGGGTTTAGTAATAAGTTTCGACCCAACATGGTGATCAGGCCTAGTGTGTCGGTTTTATTAAGGTCATTTGAGATTTTTGTGTCCATCTCCATTCATATCGTTCATCTTCGCACTCTGAGCACGCGTCATCACAATTACACATTCCTTCTCTCTTTCATTCTTTTGGAGTCACAATCACACCACGAGATAATGCATCTGCACTGCATTCTCTTTGCCTTTCACCTATTTCAATTTACATTCCATATTCCGCTATGTACTAGTCTACACTTTAGTAACGACTAGTGGATCTTTCATATTAAATAATAAAAAGGGCTTATTATCCGTGATTTTTTAAAGATTCGGCCGTACAAATAGGTCTAAAATGCTTTTACTACTGCCGCAACCATTGCTAATAGTTCTTTTTCTATTGTAGGATATAGTCTCTTCTCAGCTTTGTTAAGAGTCCTACTGGCAAAAGCGACAGGTCGTCCGTCAGAATTTATATAAAATAGCTCCCTATGCGTACCGCGACGCCTCTTGTTTGAACTACGAATTGATTTTAAATCGGAAATCGGGATATTGAAGGACTGTGGGGACTAATACTTTTTTTTAAAGGTACTACGATTGTTGACATTTTATTCCGTTAAATTTTACATTTTTACCGACATAATAATTTTAAAGGATATGCTATTTCTGCAAAGGTTGGTATAAATTTTCTGTAATAATTTGCTAACGCTACAAATCTCCGAGTGTCGTCGACGTTTTGAGGAACTGGGTAATTCTAATTATCCTAATTTTTTCTGGATCTGGGAGAACTCCTTCGCTTGACACATGTGCCCTAACTAAAGTAATTGTTTTTTACGAAAAATCACACTTTGAGTGGGGATTGTGTTTAATTTTAACTTATACTTACGAATCTTTCCAAGACTTCACTTAAATTTATTATGGTCTTCTCAATTTCTCCCCATAATTATAAGATTCGTCAAGGTAACAAAGACATTTATCATATGTGAGTGCCTGGCCCTTGCCAAGGTCATCATGCGAGAAAAAACGAGGCTAGTTTTTAGTCCCATGGGCATTCTAGTCAGTTGATATTGACCAGAACAAATGCATGTACTGTCTACTAGATTTTCCTAGTTCTACATTAATAAAATCCTTGATTTAAATCTAGCTGAGAAATAAATGCACCCTGATAATGGTCTAGAATTTCAGTTAATATTTGTAGGTGAACTTATCATCTACATGCAAGCTAGTATTTTTTCGGTAATCTATGACTAATCGCCATTTCTTTTCCCCTTGAACGTTTGGTACCAAAAGACCGACTACTCCATTCACATATTGCATGTCTCCTATCACACCTTCTTAAGTACATTACTAATTTGTTATTAATTTCTCCCTTTTGTGAATGTGGAAGTCGATAAGGCTTGGAGTATACACTGGTGCTGTATTCGGTTTTTAACGTATAGAATGCTTATACAATGAGTGTATTTTAAATTATCCCCTTGAATATAGAAAATGTCGTTATATTAGCACATATTGATCAATAAACTACTACCTGTTTCCGCTTTATTTAAATGACTCTGTCGTAAGAAATAGACAATATGTCTTACTCTTTCTGAAACTGCTGAAGTTTTAGTAGGTGTTTCAAAAGAACAAACATCAAATCACTAGCCGAAAAATAACATGGGTTAAAGTTATCATAATTTATTTGAAAATTCTTGTTTCAGTAATTCAAGATACGTATAGGTAGTTGTCCATTTTAGGTTTAACAGAGTACTAAGCAATAAAAATCCGTTTTGTATTTCAGATGCATTGACTACTACATTCTTCAGTCATATTGGTGTAATAAATGTAAGAGACTCGATCGCGCTGGTATATTTTAACATGTTATACCCTCTGTAGTGTATTCCCTCTAAACACCTGGTTCCATAATGTTTAAAGTATAGTATTATAGTTTAATATCGCGTCATATTTTAATAAAGAAAATCTGTCCCAGTATGCCACTAGCCTCCAAGGCAATGTATCAAATCCATAGAATTGGATGACTCAGAATTTGATTCCCGTACTTTAAGATCTAGATAAAATAACAATAGCGTTGATTTTTGCCACCAAGACCGTCTGACTCCGAGATTCGCTTTATGTAGTGGAATGTTTTGAATCAATTATTTGTTTTATTACTTTACGGCGGGATTATTGAAGCGCCAGTGGTCAGTAACAAGTTATATGAATCATTGTTAATTGAAAGTTTATTGTTATATGACCAATAATTATTGCACGATAATATTACAATTTTGAGTCACGAAAAAATTCGTCAGGTTTATCAAATTAGAGTTTTTATTATGCGATTTTTGTCAAATTATGCACTGGGTTTGCGGGGGGGGGGGGGGGGGGGGGGTATAGACGTTATTGTGTTCCTGTTTGATGTAATAATGATTATTATTAAAACTTACGCTCTATTGCATGTGGTCTGAAAATCCTTTGGAATTACCCTCGTCGGCGACGCTTGTCCCGCGTTTCGTCCTCTGGGGAAATTTTGTTTCATGGTAATGAAAATTCATACCTCGTCCACGCCCAATTAAAATTCCTACGACCTCTGTAATTATATATATTGATTGTAATTTTTGGTAATTATTATGGCGCATAGTTAATAATATCTCCGGTTGGCAGATGAGGAGTCTTTCGTCTAGGGCGGCCTGTCCGCAATCATTCAAGGACGAAGTATTTCTAGCTGTAAGCATATTTCCGAGACGCCGATTTCTAAGTCCGTCGGCAAAAAACTAATCATCTTGTTTTTCATTTCGGGGTTTTAAAACTTTTTCATCGGATTCATTTCCGTCATGACTGAGAAATCGTTAAGTCCACAAACATTTGTTATTTGCCTACCATACTCTTCAATCGAGAGGTTCTTTTGCTTAAAAATTGTTAGCTTCGCCTGGAGAGCGGGCGCTGACTTTTATGTATAATTTTGACCTTATAGCCTTAATTAACTATCTTACTTTCATACTTACTTTTCTAATTTGAATTTTGGCATTTTGTGAAAGACGATTTTACGTACAAAATGAATTAATTTTTTCTGGGAGTCAGATCGAGTTCTAGCGTGTAATATTCTATACTGTCGATAAGATTTTTTTTTTTTTTTAACGCTGACCTCAGCATCAGATGCGACTGTATAAATTCATAGCAATCTTAAATCAAATTTAGCCATTGTTTCGTTTGTTTCTATTGAAAGACGAACTACTACACAAATCTATAATTTTTTTCATACAATTTGAAAATCCGGACTTATTCTTTCTCTACGTAAACTTCCGTCAACTTTCAAATTTTATCGACAATTATTTAACTGTTCTAAAGTCAAATTAATCTAGCAACTATATTCTCTGGCCTCTTTCTCTTTCCTAATAATTATTTCCCCTGTCCTTCTACTTGGTCGCAATTTTACTAAATATGTTTTTAATATCAAAAAGTTCATCATCTAATTTTTGTAAATCCCATACCATTACTATTAATTTTTACCTATAATAAACTACAGTACACCTACTTATGTACCTACCATTACACATTTAAAGTACATAATTAATTAGTACAATAAATGCTATAGAGTAAAATTAAAATATGTTGCATACAAAGTAATCGCCGGAACCCCCAGTCTCTTTCACATTTTGATACATTTAATCACCGTCGGCACAGTCACTTGTACATGATGAAAGGACAATGTCTATGTGGTATAAAGAGTTACTTCGCTCCTTGGATTCTGGCTTCGACTTGGTCTTTCGGCTAGATGCACTCTCACAGTACTCTCGGAGCACCACGTCGAGCTCCGATACGTTCATGAACGTCGGAAAATGTCCTTCTTTTTTGTTCACGCAGCCACGTTTGATGACATCCTCTTGTACCATTTATATAAATGTCGAGAAGGCCAAGAAAAACCGATGCTGCATATATAAAGTACAATGCTGATGTAGAAACATATTCCCCTTAATTTCTTCAACAGACGCTGTATCTTGTGCGCCGTTTCTTATTTATCAAAGATTTCTTTTTTCCACTTTGACTGAAACCTTATAAACTGTATAATATATTTAAGGATTGAATATCGCTTATTGTATGTTCTGGAATTTCCACACTTAAACCTCGCTAAGATATGATCCGCGAAGGCGAACGGCAGGGTCCCCATATAAAGTTGGATTGTAGATCGAAATAAAACCTATTGGATGCTCAAATGATACTGACTGCCTGTGTCCTTTATTCTTCTAATTTATACATTACATACATGTGTTTACAATACCATCTACATTACAAACGAACTGACCAGGATAGTTTTAGAGTTAGCTTATTTGCGGTTGAGTATGAGCGAGAGGTATAAACAGCTAAATCTCTCTATAGTTTTACCTCAAAGATCTCGGCTATCTAGAACTATTATAAATTCATTTCTAGAATCGCACTTCAAGGCGCTTTGTATAATCGTTTTTTAGATTTGGTTAGGTATGGAGGAGCTCGGACAGTGAGTGAACGTTAATGCATTTAAAGGGGCCCCTTAAACCACACTGTGTCGCAAGTCCCAAGCGCTGATCGAGGCTCCTCTTCCTCCAACCGATGGGCCCGGCCCCCGCACGGTGAATCCATAGAATGCTAGCAGTTTTTCTTCTTTCTATCCCGCTTATAGCAGGAAAGCTGATTTATCCGCAGGAACAATTGGGAAAAACCTATTCTAAATACACTCCGTTTTTTCCTGCTTGTCTCACGGAACTCAATGCTGCGTTTGTTCTAAATGCCAGAGCAAGAATTGACTGCAAAAATCATCTTCCCCTTGACTACAACCATATTGCACAGATATTATATTATATTAATTATAGATATATATAGCTTTAGGATTATAAAGGGTTTAAACATTTACCAAGTTGTCTTCAACCTAAGTCGTATTCCTAGAAGACGAGTAATTATTTTTTTTTTCGGCATCAGTGGACAACGAAACACTTGCCGTTGTGACCCACAATGATTTTGAATGGCGTGATTGTTTTTTACAGTAAAGTAACTGTTTACTCAATGAACACTGCAAGGTACCTAATGCCTAGTGACAAGTGTATTTTATTTTAAATTTTCTATCTAGAATGCGGTACTCGCACGATATGGATTAACAAATATAGATAGTTTGAATTACTTTTAATTGACATTAAAGTGATGGTTTTGTATTTAATTCTACTAATCTCGTTATATGGACATCTCGGCGTTGATTGTATCTTTTAAGAATGATTATAACGAATGATGAAGAATAAACAGATTATATACAAAAAAACTAAAAATGGCCCGTCAAAACTCTCCAATTATTCAATGATATATACATGTATACCTATTTTGCACTCTACCCTAGCTGTGTCAGAGAGAACGGAGCACCAAACGCTGCGGTTCCTATACACCCTCTCGCCTCGTCCACTGTCATTAGCCTCTTTATCCATCTCTTCCACTATTCAGTGTTTGTCGTAACCAATGCGAATCAACAGAATAGGTAAAAAAAATTAGGTTCGACGTTAAATGAGTTAAATAATGTGTGCCACATTCCTAAGATACTATAATGGTAAAACCTCCTGTTAATTGAATAACTATGTAACATTTAGCATATAACTGTATAGAGTTCGTTATATAAATATAACTACTCCTACAAATTAAAAAATAATAGGAATCATCGTTTTTGCAGAGGAGTAGCATCTACCTGTACAACGTGTTGGTCTGTGCTGTTCGCTTTTCATCAGGAATATATTTTTTTTCATTTCCATTTTCCTTGCTCTGGCAATTACGCAACAGCGCGGTGTTAAGTTCTACACTCACGAATGGCTCGAAAAACGGAGGGACGCAGGTAACGGAGTGTCTTAGACACTAAGTTCCCAACGTTTCTGTGGTTCCCCCCTCTGCCACCTGCTTATAAGCGTGATAAAGCTGTGAAGCGATACAAAATAGAATGGAATGTACCTACGCAAACGATATATTTCTATTTGTCCCATAGCCACCCTATCTAAGGTAAAATATGATAGCTCTTGCCGTAATCCCCTTGAATATCGCCATTAACTTTGCCATTACCTACCGTGAAAAGTAAAAGTTTAATTCACATATTCGCTTTCATGGTGTACACCGTCGATATGACGGCTTTTAGAACTTTCCATACTTTTGACCATTAGATAAATGTATTATTTTAACAATACAACTTTTTTTTGCGTCAAAATGCTCATTGTTTTGGTTTAGAACTTTTATTTTAATTTGCTACACTAGAATTAGAATGGTAGGGTAATTTGCGAAAGCTTATTATGTAGATAGTTGGTCCTATTTAAATTTTGAAGACCGCGTCGTGTTGCAGCGTCAGTCTGTTACCGGGGGCGACGGTTCGTGGGTTCGATTCAAACTCGGGAAACGGATTTTTTTTCATATCCTTCGCTTTAACCTGGCATCAGAGGTAATCCGGCATTTTATCTAAGAACCCAGTGTTAACTCAAAAAGACAAAAACAATGTTTTTTTCACAAATGCTATTGTAATCGCCTATGGCAAGAATTCTAGGCCTAGTAATCATCCACGTCCCACGGTGTCTTTACATTTAGTATTATTTTAATTTTATTAATTATCTTCGATCCTCACGGTGGTCATATGATACGCCTTGTACAGTATCCTTACATACATATAATATATATATATAATATATATATATATATATTATATATATATATATATATATAATATATATATTATATATATATCATATATATATATAATATATTATATATATATACATACTACAACCATAATACATACAACGCTAAAACGCGGGTCCCCCTGCACACCTCTTCCGCTTCGTCTCAGCCTCTCCGGGAGGCTTCGTGCTTTTTCGGGGGGGTGGACCTTCCTCCAGTAACTTCGATACTGTGTTTCGAAAGTCCTCTCTTACTTATATGTATGTTTACGTTGCCTTCATTATTTTTTAGCTGGACATAGACCACTAATGAACTACCTAATTAGTTGAGAGTAACTAATTTCAATACAATAAATACCCACAAGAACTCCTTGGCATCTTATATTTATTTATTTGTATAGTCGACGAGGTACTATCCGCTTGTGGGTTTCTACTTAGGTGACCCCGTCCTTGAATTTATAATACACGTCGTATTTTTACATTCTCTAGCTTTCTGACGTGGTAAGATCAGAAAAAAAAATTGTAAAAAACTATTTCTAATACTAATAAATGGTTTTTTCATTCGAATAAATAATTACAATTTAATCACCATGTACCCTATAATCCAAATGTACAACCTTTACATCGGTACGTATTGTAATGGGCCCTTAGACCTACCTTGGGTCCACAAGTTCAAGCCTGCTCAAAGATTCCTCTTACCTATAACACGATGGGGTGAATCCATAGAACCAAGTAGTTCTTCTCTGAGCACTATTGTTTTGAATGCTCCAAATCTTTGATTTTTATATGTCATAACTTATTATTTCAAAAGTGGAATCAATGTGGTGACTCAGGTGCATCTGTATACGGTAAATTATTATTCTGTGATGTACAATATTTAAAAAAATAATTAATTTAAAAAGTCCAGAACACTGTCCTAATCTATAATTTATTTCTCCCCGTACTAAGTAATAGTAGAGTTATAAGCAAGATTAATAATTATTTTCAAATCGAAGTAATAGTATTATATTATTTAAAACAAGTTTCACGCGTTTAAAAAATCACAGTAGAAAGTAGTCTAATTGGACAGACGTATAGCTAGACGTTAGAAGTATCGAGTAAATAGTAACTGATAAGCGGTCGGATACTTTTCAATTGCAAGTTTTTCACTTTAAACGGAAAAAGAATATAATGATGGACGCCGCGTATGTAAAACCTGGGGACATAACGCTGGTATGTGGCGTCATAGTGTCTAATTGACAGGTTGCTGTCTTATTACATAATGCTGCCATTGTATAATTTCTATTCAGAATAAGCCTTTTTTGTAATATTATAGTCATTATTATGCAATATCCTAAAAATCTGTTAGAGCTAGTATTTTTTTTAGCTTCACGCTTTATCCTGCACATGGTAGGTAGGCATAGGGAACTACAGTACCATAACGAACTAGTGTAGACACTGCGTGCGTTAGAGTCCCTGCTTTTTCCGTCCCTCTTTCCGCCTTTTTCGAGGCATTTGCGGTTTTCGTTTTACGGAACTCAACTCCTCTCTATGCCTATTTGCCAGAGCGAAGAAAATGCAATAAAATATAAATAATAATACAATAAGTATAATAATAAGTGATTTCCTTTCTAATATAATATTTGACATACAACTAAACGATCAGACTCGCGTTTTCCAAAATTATATAACGATCAATATTTTATAAATATATCGAATACAACCACAGCCTGAAACAAAGTATCAAACGTTCGTGTAGTAATACTATTTACTTTGACACATAAATACGTCAATACTATTTTTTGGGAAAGATTTTGACATACATACATATTTTGAACCACGGCAGTTTTTATTTATTCCAAATTACACTTTTCCCGACAAAGATAAATGTCCCACCAGTAGTAAAGATATAGGTGGTTTCAGAAAGCTACGAAACAAAAGAACTCTAAAGATGATGTACAACATAGTGTGAAGTACAGCTCCTGATGAAGTTCCAAAGATCAGATCCAGCCTCAGAGGACACAATTGGAAGTGCACCTCGCAGTTTTCAGGTGAAGAATAGCTTCGAATCTGAACCTGTCCTGATGTAATTTGACTGGACCCCCACTTGAGTCCTATGAATGGAACAAGACCTAGTGGTCAATAATATAGTATCAGCCGTTATTCGTTAAGCTATGAGGCATCACAACCAAAAATTTTTTCTAAATCCCGAAATACACGGAATCTAATATTGGTTGAATATAATGCTAAAACATCTATGATGCAGCGGTTTTGGTAATATTGATAACCAACATTGTGAAAATTTAAGAGATTAATACAAAAAGCAAAGATATATTCAATGAACGTCGAAGTTGAAGCGCCTTGGTCGTGCTATTACAAGAGAAGTGGAACTTTTAAGAAATAGAAAGGCAACGCTTGAAGTGCTCTAGAGTACTTATGCTCCTGATCTATATCGAAAGATGTGTTTAGTCTTCGCTCTATAGATTTGAACCAACTTGGTTGCTGATTTAGCAGAACAGAACAATTAGGAAATGAATCTAGTGTGTGAAGTTCGTGCAACACTAACAAAACACTCTCGCTCAAATATAAACAATGAACCATTAAATAATGCGCAAAGCATATATAGATTATGATTGGTGTGAACAACCATGGCGTATACCACTGAAAGCATTTAACTTAGGTCTTACCACTAATCCCACACAATAAGTTTAAACCGTGCTCGACACGTTTTTGGTTAATACACTGCACCTTAATATTGGGAATTTTTTTGTATATACACGTTCAAAACTGGAGGCGTGGCGCCAAACCTCGCCGATTTACTAGGAGGCTTAACACGCCATTTTATCACGGTGGGCAGAAAACTACGGATCAAGCAGATCGAACTGACATAGCACTCGCGGAAACTGTTTCAATACGCAGACTTTTGTGTGCAATGAGAAGAAACTTTACGTAATACTTTACCAAGGCTCGCCGTATGGAAATCTAATAGCAAATTTGCAAGAATTCTGTCAGAAAAATGATGCTGCAATGGAAACTAGCTCAACCAGGCTTGACCACAAAATAATTTCCGACCTCATTGGAGAAAGCGTAAGAGACTCAACCACATTTTAGGTTTAATTGAAGAGGTGAAGAAATCCACGAAACCGTCACCTCCCTACTTGGACAGTTGAAGAATTGCTTGAAAGAGTAACGCAAGACTTTTGAAGAATCGCATTATTTTGGGAAGGACATCGCGTCCAAACTGAAGACATTGAAATGGACCGTGACAGATTGGCATGGGTTCGATCACACTATCCTTCAGCGTCAGAATTTAGCTGGATTATTAAAGTTGTAATATTCAAAATTTGACTGTTTTACTATGTGCTTAATTACATTTACCATTTTAATGAATATTTTCCAAATTATCACATTGTAATGGTAACAAAATACGATCTCTATGAATGATTGGATGTTTCCAAATTAACATTAGTATTTGCGCAGACATAAAGATGTATCATAAAATCTTTAAAATTGTTTTCCTCATCACTTTGAAACTAGTCGTCCGATACCTTTCACTATTTATCCGTCTCTATGTTATAGCGTACAAGGTCACGTTACGCAAGTTCCGCTAAATGACGGTTGATATATTAGAACCGGATTTTGTCCGGTATTTTCTATCATATTGAAAAAAATCTCTTAAAAACTAATCCTTAGGATACGTAAGAATATTAAGTAATATAGAATTAAAAGTTTATTTACTTTTCTATAACTTTCTATAAATTTATTTATATATATTTCCTGCGTTACCCTCTGTACCTTCTATGTGCGAAAAAATCGATTTATAATAAAGGATATTATTATGATGTAAGTTCGTATCATCTAAAAGTAGAAACGCTCACCTAAAATAAATCTTAATACAAATTAAAAATGCTATATTAACCTAAATTCAAAAGTCCACATGAGCACATCCACTGTACTTCCGCTATGAACCGTTCAACGTTGGTGTAATACGGAACACGGAATTTAAACTGTAAAACTACTGGAACCAAAAACAATAACGCCGTTATCTATCTCCACGAGAGTGGAACTGTGGGAGAACAGTGGATGTGACCTTTCATAGTGGATATTATCCTTGCTAATATGTACTCTGAGTATTCTATGAATCGTGCCTCAGTGACGTTACTTAGTTTCACGCTTATCCCGCAAAAAAAAACAACATGCGCATCAGGTTTATATTTTTTATTTTGAATATTAGTTTAAAAAAGTGTTAGCGTCACAAACCCTATGCAGACATATATACTGACACTTTTCCCTTAGTTCTAAATATGACAAAATTTAATAAATCTTAGAAAACAGAATACGCTTTTTACGTAGTCTTCGTAGCTTAAATTTTTTTTTATGAAGAAAACAGAATTCATATCTCAGTTATAGTTAAAAACTAAAATGCTGATATACTACTATGATTTAAATTAAATCATTTATAGTCCTGGCATATAAACTACACGGGTATTTTGAAAAAAAAATTGATGACATTTCGTGTCATTTAACATACTTTTTTATTATTATTATTTTTTTTTTTTTTAATTTAATATTATTCAAATATATATATTTGTTAACGTATTATCTATTTAACAAATTTAGACAAAATGGCAGGAGAATCTCATCCTTTTTCTTGTCCTTATATATGTCCAATCATCAGACCGCCATGGCGATGAGGAAAACGAACAATTAATCATCTCGAAAATCGTTTAAATGTTCACGGCCTCTCCTACTACCCGGCATGATTGAGCCACCGGAACCAAAAGTATATCCACCCAGGTGCTCCACCTAGATACCTTCCACAACGTCAGACAGACATTGGTGAATTTCTATGCATGGGTCCCATCGATCCATGGCAGCTGGCCAGATTACTGGACCCTCAAGCAGGTTCCACGGGAGTTAGACCAGTTTTGATTAAGTATTCTTATCACTGATATTCTACTGGGGAATGGCGTAAAACAACGAGCGCCCCCCCCCTGTTTGACACACCAAGGGCAACTGATAAAGCTCCGCTCTAGAACTACAGATTAAAAAGGATGTTAATCTTGCATTTTCAAATATGACAGTAAGTTAGATATTCAAACAAGAAATTAAACAAGCGCCTTGAAGATTATCTTCTTGGAAGAAGAAAAGTTGAGGCTACGCTTCAAAGCTATGAATGAAATAAATAACCCTTTGATGAAGATAGAGCTAGGGTGAAAGGGCCTGTAAATATCTTTCTGATGCCTGAAGCGATATGAGAGAATGTTTGGAACTACGTACAGTCTAAGATATGAACCGGACTTATTACTAGATGATTCTGAGCAAGACTCATAACAGAAGTAGCAATTTGGTGAAATCAGACGAGTTTTTATGGATACATTACTTCAAGTAGAAGAGCAAATAAGGCTCGATCAAGCGGCAAAAATCATCTATAGAATTCGATTGGAGTGATAAAATGGTTACTCTTAAAGGTTGACAATAAGAATGCGTCCCTTTTCCACCAGTTCTCATCTCATACTATTCATCCAGGCCGTAGCGAGGTGGCCAGAAATGCCACAACCCGAGTACTGGGATCACTTTTTTGTTCAGAGACATTAGAACTTGTGAAGAGGTAGAAATCATCAAGAATCTACGAGGCGATTTGATGACCGTTATAAACTAAGGAAGTCATGTATGAATCTACAAGCAATCGCACCAACATGCCTTTCGGAACGGTAGAAGCACTGAGCGCTTTGCGAGAAATTTAGAGGGAAACTTTAATGATATTTTACAAAAATAGCTGATAAGAAAACCTTATAGATTATTTAATGGAATCGTTGAGAAAAATTGCGAACGGAACAAGTGTGTCATGTCGTTGTACGCCAGAAACTACAACTACCCACCGGGAAACCTGTAAGAGATGAATCGCATACGCCCTTAATCGGAGAAGCCAAGTTTCTAAAAGATGTTCGGGAATCCCTCCAAGACCAGTTAAGAGAAGCGGCAAAATGTTTCGATCCGACTGATGAAATACAGAGTGATTTTAGAAAAAGACATAGCATGCAAAAGAAAGAGCCTCATATTGACAAAGACCGGTGCGCTCGAGGTCGCGCACACATGCCTACTCCCGAGAATTGCAGCTGGCTAAAGTAAACTGGTTTAATAAAATATTTATTATTATGTGACTATAATTGACCTTTAAACTTGAAAACTTGAAATCATTTTGTTCCAAATGTTAGCATTATACCATCTTAAGTTCGATATTTGACACTTTGTCTTTCCTCATAGAGGTAAAACAAGCCAAATGATTTTGTAGTTAAAAGTACGTAGAGAGTTGTAAACAGCTATTATATTTTAAGCAAAGCCTAAGCTATTAAAGTTCTTTAGCAATCAGCTATAATTTAATTTCCAAGTTAAGTAATATTTTACACATGACATCAAATCGATACTAAATTAGTATTTCAAAATGCCAAATAAAAAATGGTCACGTTATCATAGGTTTATATTTTCAACGTCTCAAACAATCTACAACCACCTGATATAATCTGACCACTTACTTAATATGCAAGCATATTGCCGGTCGGCGGTTGTAACGTTGTCGGATATAAGTACGATTTACAAGTTGAAAATTCTTTAATTTAGCATTATATTCTCGTATTTTTACCTTTATATATATATATATATATATATATATATATATCTATATATATATATATATATATATAATTATATATATATATATATTATATATTATTATATAATATATATATTATATAATATACATACATACATAGACATACAGATATATATATATATATATATATAATATATATATATATATTATTATAAATATATATAATATATATATATTATATATATACATTATATATATATATACATATATATACTAATAATTATAATAAATATATTATATATATATATATAATTTATATAGATATCTATATATATATATATATAGATATATATATATATAGATAATTATATATCTCATATAATATATATATATATATATATATATATATATATATATATATATAATATTATATATATAATATATTTATATATATATATATATATATCTATATATATATATAGATTATATCTATATTATATATATATGTATATATCATTATATATTATATATATATATATATATCTATATATATAATATATCTATATTAATATATATATTTATTATATATATATAGATATAAGATTATAATATATATATTATATGTATGTATGAGTATGTATATATAGATATATAGATATATATATTATATATATATATATATATAATATATATATATTATATATATATATATATATTATATATATATATATATATATATTATTATATTATATATAAGTAAATACGAGAAAATAATCGAAATTAAATGATGTTTCAAACTTTTAATAGTACTTATATCGAAAACGGTACAACCGCCGCACCGCAATTTATGCTTGCATATTTAATTATGGTTATTATTTCAGGTGTTTGTAGATTGTTTGAGACGTTGAAAATAATACCTATTGAGTCACGTGAACCCATTTTTTAATTTGTCATGTTGAAATGCTAATTTTAGTATCGCTTTGATGTCATGTGTAAAGATTACTAGGCTTGTAACTTAATTATTATAGCTGATTTAGCCTAATAACTTTAAATAGGCTTATGCTTTGCTCTAAATATAATAGCTGTTTCACTCTTCTACGTAATTTTACTACAAAATCATTTGGCTTTTGTTTTTACCTCATAGAAAACAAGATGTCAAAATATCGACTAAGATGGATAATGTACATTTGGGAAACAAATATTTCAAGTTTCAAGTTTTAAAAGGTCAATTATTATTCCACATAAAAAATAAATATTTATTAAACCAGTTACTTTAGCCGCTCAAATTCTTCCGCTTAGGCATGTGTGCGCGAACTCGAGCGCACCGGTCTTTGTCAATATTGAGGCTCTTTCTTTTGCATGCTATGTCTTTTTCTAAATCACCTCTGTATTTCATCAGTTCTGATCGAACATTTTCCGCTTCTCTTAACTGGTCTTGGAGGGATCCCGAACATTCTTTTATAAACTTGGCTTCTCCGATTAAGGCGTATTGCGCTTCATCTCTACAGTTTTCCACGTTGGGTCGTTCGTAGTTTCTGGCGTACAACCTAGACATGACACACTTGTTCCGTTCGTCAATTTTTCGCAACGATTCCTTTAAATAATCTATAAGGTTTTCTATATCAGCTATTTTTTGTAAATTATCCTTTAAAGTTTCCTCTAATTTCTCGCAAAGCGCTTCAGTGGCTTCTACCGTTTCCGAAAGAGCCATGTTGGTGCGATCTGCTTGTAGCTTCATATCCTGACTTCCTTTAGTTATAACTGTCATCAAATCGCCTCGTAGCTTCTTTGATGCTTTTCTTACCTCTTCACAATTTCTAATGCTCTCTGAACAAAAATGATCCCAGTACTCCTGGGTTGTGGCATTTTCTGGCCACCTCGCTACGCCTGGATGATATAGTATGAGATTAGAATCTGGGGAAAGGGACGCATTCTTCTTGTCAACCTTTAGAGTAACCATTTTATCACTCCAATCGAATTCTATAGATGATTTTGCTGCTTTATTCCTAGCCATTTGCTCTTCTACTTGCATTAATGTATCCATAAAAACTCGTCTTATTTCACCAACAATTGCTACTTCTTTTATTAGTTCTTGCTCAGCATCATCTCGTACTAAGTCCGGTTCATATCTGCCTGTACGTAGTTCCAAACATTCTCTCGATATCGCTTCAGGCATCATCAAGATTTTACAGGCACCTTTCAACCGAGCTCTATCTTCATCCAGTGTGTTTATTTCATCATTCATAGCTTGAAGCGTAGCCTCAACTTTCTTCTTCCAAGAAGATAAATCTTCAATTCGCTTGTTTAATTTCTTGTTTGAATCATCTAACTTACTGTCCATATTTGAAAATGCACTATTAACATCCTTTTTAATCTGTAGTTCTAGAGCGTGAGCTTTATCAGTTGCCCTTGGTGTCAACATGCGCTCGTTGTTTTTACGCCATTCCCCAGTAGAATATCTAGTGATAGAATACTTATCAACAACTGGTCTAACTCCCGTGGAACCTGCTTGAGGTGTCCAGTCTATATGGCCAGCTGCCCATGGATCGATGGGACCCATGCCTAGAATATCACCACTTGTGCTGTCTGTAAGTTGTGGAAGGTATCTAGGTGGAGCACCTGGTGGATATACTTTTGGTTCCGGTGGCTCAATCATGCCGGGTACGTATGGAGAGGCGTGAACATTTACCGATTTTCGAGATTGATTAACTTGTTCGTTTTTCCTCTCATCGCCATGGCGGTCTGATGTTGGACATATATAAGGACAAGAAAAGGGATTAGATTCTCCTGCCATTTTGTCTAAATTTGTTAAATAGATAATACGTTAATACAAATATATATATTTGAATATATTAAATAAAAATAATAATAATAAATAAAATTATGTTAAATGACATCGAAATGTCAATCAATTTTTTTTTCAAAATACACGTGTAGTTTCATAATGCCAGGACTATAAATTATTTAATTTAAATCATAGTATTATATCAGCATTTTAGTTTAACTATAACTGAGATATGAATTTCTTGTTTTCATAAAAAAAATATTAAGCTACGAAGAATACGTAAACAGCGTATTCTTTTTCTAAGATTTATTTAAATTTTTGTCATATTTTAGAACTAAGGGAAAAGTGTCAGTAATATATGTCTGCATTAGTGTTTGTGACAGCTAACACTTTTTTAAACTAATATTCAAAACTAAAATATAACCATGATGCGCCATGTTTGTTTTTTTTTGCGGGATAAAGCGTGAAACTAAAAAATATGTATTAAGAATTTAAACAAGTTACTGAGGCACGATTCATAGAATACTCAGAGTACATCTAGCAATATTATAATATCCACTATGAAAGGTCACATCCACTGTTCTCCACAGTTCCCACTCTCGTGGGATGATAGATAACGACGTTATTGTTTTTTGGTTCCAGCTATTTTTACAGTTTAATAATTCCGTGTTCCGTAATAACGTGGAACGGTTCTAGCGAAGTACAGTGATGTGCTGCTGTGACCTTTTGAATTTATGTTAATATAGCATTTTTTAATTTGTATTAAGATTTTATTTTAGGTGAGCGTTTCTACATTTTAGATGATACGACTTACATCATAATAATATCCTTTATAAATAGCTTTTTTCCGCACATAGCAAGGGTAGGCAGAGGGTACCGCAGGAAATATATATAAATAAATTTATAGAAAGTTATATGAAAAGTAAATAAACTTTTAATTCCTATATAATTAATATTCTTACGTATCCTAAGATTAGTTTTAAGAGATTTTTTTCAATATGATAGAAAATACCGACAAAATCAGGTTATAATCATCTCCACCGTCATTTAGCGGAACTTGCGTAACTTGACACTTGTACGCTATAACATAGAGACGATAAATAGTGAAAGGTATCGACGACTATGTTTCAAAGTGATGAGGAAAACAATTTAAGATTTTATGATACATCTTTATTTCCTGACGCAACTACTAATGTTAATTTTGAAATATCCAATCATCATTAGAGATCGTATTATGTTACCATTTCATAATGTGATAATTTGGAAATATTCATTAAAATGTGTTAAATGTAATTAAGTACATAGTAAAACAGTCAAATTTTGACTATTACAACTTTTAATATCCAGCTAATTCTGACGCTGAAGGATAGTGTGATCGAACCATGCCACATCTGTCACGGTCAATATTCAATGTCTTCCGTTTTGACGCGATGTCCTTCTCCAAAATAATGCGCTTCTCCAAAAGTTCTTGCCGTACTCTTTCAGCATTCTTCAACTGTCCAAGTAGGGAGGTGACGGTTTCGTGGATTTTCTTCACCTCTTCAATTAAACCTAAATGTGGTTGGTCTCTTACGCTTTCTCCATGAGGTCGGAAATTATTTCTGTTGTCAAGCCTGGTTTGAGCTAGTTTCATTGCAGCATCCATTTTTCTGACAGAATCTTGCAAATTTGCTATTAATGATTCCATATCGGCGAGCCTTTGTAATGTATTACGTAAAGTTTCTTCTAATTTTGCACAAAGCTCTTGCGTTATTGCCACAGTTTCCGCGAGTGCTATGTCAGTTCGATCTGCTTGATTCCTTAGTTTTCTGCCACCGTTGACTAAAATGGCGTTTAAGCTTCCTCGTAAATCGGCAGATTTTTGGCGCACAGCCTCACAGTTTTGCACGTTTTCTCTACAAAAATATTCCCAATATTCTAAGGGTGCAGTGTATTCACCAAAACGTGTCGAGCCCGGTTTAAACATTATTGTGTTGGATTTAGTGGTAAGACCTAAGTTAATGCTTTCAGTGTTATACGCCATGGTTTTGTCACACCAATCATATTCTATTCTATGCTTTGCAGCCTTATTCATGGTCATTTGTTCTTCTATTTGATCGAGAGTGTTTTTTAGTGTTGCACGAACTTCACTCACTAGATTCATTTCCTTAATTAGTTCCTGTTCTGCTAAATCAGCAACCAAGTCTGGTTCAAATCTATTAGAGCGAAGATCTAAACACTCTTTCGATATAGATTCAGGAAGCATAAGTACTCTAGAAGCACCTTTCAAGCGTTGCCTTTCTATTTCTAAAAGTTCCACTTCTCTTGTAATCGCCCGACAAGCGCTTTCAACTTCGACTTTCCATCTGAATATATCTTTTGCTTTTTGTCTTAATCTCTTAAAATTTTCACACTGTTGTTTATCAATATTACCAAACGCCTGCATCATAGATGTTTTAGCATTATATTCAACAATATTAGATTCCGTGATTATTTCGGGATTTAGAACGTTTTGGTTGTGATGCCTCCATTCGCTTAAAGAATAACGGCTGATACTATATTTATTGACACTAGGTCTTGTTCCAGTCATAGACGCAAGTGGGGTCCAGTCAACTTTACCATCAGGACCAGGTTTCAGATTCGGAAGATATTCTTCACCTGAAACTGGAGGTGCACTTCCAATTGTGTCCTCTTGAGGCTGGATCTGATCTTTGGGAACTTCATCAGGAGGCTTTACTTCACCACTATGTTGTACATCATCTTTAGATTGTTCTTTTGTTTCGGTAGCTTTCTTGAAAGCACCTATATCTTTACATACTGTTGGACATTTATCTTTTTCGGGAAAAGATGTCATTATGTAATAAATAAAAAACTGCGGTGTTCAAAAATATGTATTTATGTACAAAATCTTTCAAAAATATTATTTGACGTATTTCATGTGTCAAAAGTAAATAGTATTAATACACGAATCGTTTTATACTTTTGTTTCCAGCATGCTGGTTTGTATTCGATATATTTTATAACAAATATTGATTATTATATAATTTTGGAAAACGCTGATAGTTTTTAGTTTTTATGTCAAATAATATATATTTAGAAAGAAATCACTATTATTATTACTTATTATTATTATTATTTATTATTTCTATTTCCATTTTCTTCGCTCTGGCAACTAGGCATAGCGAGGCGTTGAGTTCCGTAACTAAACACGCAATGCCTCGAAAAAGGCGGAAAGCGGGGACGGAAAAAAGCAGGCTAAGCAACGCAGTGTCTTACCCTACCATGTGCAGGATAAAGCGTGAAGCTAAAAAAAATCACTAGCTCTAACATATTAGGATAATTGCATAATAATGCCTATAATATTTACAAAAAAAGCTTATTCTGGAATAGAATTATTACACTGGCAGCATTATTGTAATTAAGACAGCAACCTGTCAATTAGACACTATGAAGCCACATACCAGCGTTCTGTCCAACAGGTTTTACATACGCGCGTCGCACTCATTAATATTCTCTTTTCCGTTTAAAGTGAAAACTTGCAATTGAAGTATCCGCCGCTTATCCAGTTACTATTTACTCGATACTTCTAACTTCTAGCTATACGTCTGTCCAATAGACTACTTTCTACGTGATTTAAAAGCGTTGAAACTTGTTTTTAAATAATATAATACTATTACTTCGATTTTAAATAATATAATATTGCTTATACTCTACTATACTTAGTACGGGGAGAAATAAAATTATAGATTAGACAGTGTTGCTGGACCTTTTTAAATAATTATTTTTTAATATATTTTACATCACAGAATAATAATACACGTATACAGAGATGACCTGAGTCACCACATTGATTCCACTTTTTGAAATAATAATTTATTGCCATATAAAAATCAAAGATTTGGAGCATTTCAAAACAATAGTGCCTCAGAGAAGAAACTACTTAGCGTTCTATGGATTCACCCCATCGTGTTATAGGAAGAGGATCTTTGAGCAGCGCTTCGAACTTGTGACCCAAGTGTATGTCTAAGGGGCCCATCTAAAATACATTAACGATGTCAAAAGGTGTACATTTTGATATCGGGTACATGTGATCAAATTGTAATTATTTATTTCGAATGAAAAACCATTTTATTATTATTAGAAATACGTTTTTACAATTTTTTTCTGATCTTACCACGTTCAGAAAGATAGATGAATGTAAAAATAACGACGTGTATTTATAAAAATCAAGGACTTGAGTCACCTAATGTAGAACCCACAAGCGATAGTACCTCGTAGACTATAACAAATAAATAAATATAAGATGACAAGGAGTCTTGTGGGTTATTTACTTGTATTGAAATTATTTACTCTCAAACTACTTAGGTATTCATTAGTGTCTTATGTTCCAGCTAAAAATAATGAAGGCAACGTAATACATACATATAAGGTAAGAGAGGACTTTCGAAAACACAGTATCGAAGTTACTGGAGGAAGGTCACGAAAAAAGCACGAGGCCTCCCCGGAGAGCTGGACGAAGCGGAAGAGGTGTGCAGGGACCGCAGCGTTTAGCGTATGTATGTATGTATGTGTATATATGTATGTATGTATATATATATATACATATATATATATATATATATATATATATATATATATATATATATATATATATATATATATATATATATATATATATATATATATATATATATATATATATATATATATATGTAAAGTGATACTGTACAAGAGTATCATATGACCACGTGAGATCGAGCTAATTACAAATTATAAATAATACTAAATGTAAAGACAACGTGGGACGTGCATGATACTTGATAGGCATAGGTCCTTGCATTGGCGATTTACAGTGGCATTTGTGAAGAAAAACAATTTTTGTTGTCTTTTTTGATTTAACACTGGGTTCTTAGATAAAATGCCGGATACCTTGATGCCAGAGTAAAGCGAAAGGATATGAAAAAATCCTTTTTCCCGAGTTTGAATCGAACCCACGAACCGTCGCGTTAACAGACTGACGCTGCAACACGACGGTCTTCAAAATTTAAATAGACTTAACTATCTACATAATAATCTTTCGCAAATTACCCTACCATTTCTATTCTAGTGTAGTCAAATTAAAATAAAAGTTCTAACAAAACAATGAGCATTTGAAGCAAAAAGTTGTTATTGTAAAATAATAATTGTATCTAATGTCAAAAGTATGGAAAGCGTCTAAAAGCCGTCATTATCGCCGGTGTACACCATGAAGCGAATATTTGAATTAAACTTTTACTTTTCACGGTATTGTAATGGCAAGTTAATGGCGATATTCAAGGGGATTACGCAAGAGGCTCTCATTTATTTTACCTTAGATAGTTTGGCTATGGAAAAATAGAAATATATCGTTTGCGTAGGTACATTTCATATTCTATTTTTTATAGCTTCACGCTTTATCCCGCTTATAGCAGGTAGGCAGAGGGAACCACAAGAACGTTGGGAACTTAGTGCTAAGACACTCCGTTCCCTGCGTTCCTCCGTTTTTCGAGGCATTCGTGAGTGGTAGAACTTAACACCGCGCTTTGCGTAATTGCCAGAGCAAGGAAAATGGAAATGAAAAAAAATATCTTCCCTGAGTGAAAATCGAACGCACAGACCAACACGTTTACAGGTAGATGCTACTCCTCTGCAACACGATGATCCTCTTATTTTTTAATTTGTAGGAGTATTTATATTTATATAATGAACTCTATACAGTTATATGCTAACTGTTACATAGTAAATTAACAGGAGGTTTTACATTTATATAGTATCTCTAGGAATGTTGACACACATATAACTCATTTAACGTCGAACCTATTTACTATTCTGTTGATTAGCATTTGGTTACGACAACCCTGAATAGTATGAAGAGCATGTATAAAGAGGCTAATGACAGTGGACGAGGCGAGAGAGGTGTATAGGAACCGCAGCGTTTGGTGCTCCGTTCTCTCTGACTACACAGCTAGGGGTAAAGTGCAAAATAGGTATATATGTATATATCATTGAATAATTGTAGAGTTTTGACGGGCAATTTTTTTTTTTTTTTTTTTTTTTAGTTTTTTTTTTTTTGTATATAATCTGTTTATTCTTCCATCATTCGTTATAATCCCAGTCTTAAAAGAATACAATCATACGCCGAGATGTCATATAACTGAGATTAAGTAGACTTAAATACAAAACCATCAATTTAATGTCAATTAAAAGTTAATTCAACTATCTATTATTTGTTAATTCCAATATCGTGCGAGTACCGCATTCTAGATAAGTAAAATTTAAATAAAATACACTTGTACTAGGCATTAGGTACCTTGCAGTGTCATTGAGTAACAGTTACTTTACTGTAAAACCATCACGCCATTCAAAATCGATTTGTTGGGTCACAACGCGCAAGTTGTTTCGTTGTCCACTGATGCTCGAAAAAAATAATTACTCGTCTTCTAGAATACTACTTAAGTTGAATGCAACTTGGTAAATGTTTTTAAAACATTTATAATCCTAAAGCTATATATATCTATATATATATAATATCATATCTGTGCAAATATGGTTTTAGTCACACGGGGAAGATGGATTTTTTCAGTTTCATTATTCTTGCTCTGGCATTTAGACAAACGCAGCATTGAGTTCCGTGAGACAAGCAGGAAACGGAGTGTCTTTAGACTAGGTTCCCAATGTTCCTGCGGATAAATCAGCCTTTCCTGCTATAAGCGGGATAGAAAGAAGAAAACTGCTTAGCATTCTATGGATTCACCGTGCGGGTGCCGGGCCCATCGCGTTGTAGGAAGAGGAGCTCCGATCAGCGCTTGGGACTTGCGACCCAAGTGTAGGTTTAAAGGGGCCCCTTTAAAATGCATTAACGCTCACCTTCACTGTCCGAGCTCCTCCCACTACCTAACCAAATTCTAAACGATTCTACCAAAGCCGCCTTTGAAGTGCGTTCTAGAAATGAATTTATAATAGTTCTAGATAGGCCGAGATCTTTGAGTAAACTATAGAGAGATTTAGCTGTTATACCTCTCGCTCCTACTTCAACCGCAAATAAGCTAACTCTAAACCTATTCCTGGTCAGTTCGTTTGTAATGTAGTGTGTATTGTACACACATGTATGTAATGTATAAATTAGAAGAATAAAGACACAGTCAGTCAGTATCATTTGAGCATCCAATATGTTTTATTTCGATCTCCAATCTCAACCTTATATGGCGACCCTGCCGGTTCAGCCTCGCGGATCATATTCTTAGCGAGTGTGGAATATTCCAGAACCTACAATAAGCGATATTCAATCTTTAAAATATATTATACCAGTTTAATAATGTGTCAGTCAAAAGTGGAAAAAGAAGATATTTTCATAAATCAGAACGGAGCACAAAATACAGCGTCTGTTGAAGAAATTAAGTGGCATATGTCTACAATCAGCATTGTACTTTTATTATTATGCAGCATCGTTTTTCTTGGCCTTCTCTACATTTTATATAAATTGTACAAGAGATGTCATCAAACGTGGATGCGTGAACAAATAAGCAGACATATTTTCCGACGTTCCATGAACGTATCCGGAGCTCGACGTGGTGCTACGAGTACTTGTGAGGAGTGCATCTATCCGAAAGACCAAGTAGGAAGCCAGGAATCCAAGGGAGCGAAGTAACTTCTTTATTACCACATAGACATTTTCCTTTCATACATGTACAAGTGACTGTGCCTGACTGTGATTAACTAGTTATCAAAATGTGAAAGAGACTGGTTGTTCCGGCGATTACTTTGTATGCAACATATTTTTAATTTTACTCTATAGCATTATTGTACTAATTAATTATGTACTTTAAATGTGTAACTGGTAGGTACATAAGTATGTGTAATGTAGTTTATTATAGGTAAAAATTAATAGTAATGTATGAGGATTTACAAAAATTATATGATGAACTTTTTAATATAAAAACATATTTAGTAAAAATTGGACCAAGTAGAAGGACAGGGGAAATAATTATAGGAAAGATTAAAGAGGCCGATAATATAGTTGCTAGATTTAATTTGACTTTAGAACATTTAAATAAATTGTCAGATAAATTTAAAGTTGACGAAAGTTTACGTATAGAAAGAATAAGTTCCGATTTTTTCAAATTGTATGAAAAAATTATAGATTTGTGTAGTTCGTCTTCAATAGAAACAAACGAAACAATGGCTAAATTTGATCTTAAGATTGCTATGAATTTATTACCAGTCGCATCTGATGATGAGGTCAGCGTTAAACAACTTATCGACAGTATAGAATATTACACGCTAGAACTCGATTCTGACTCCCAGAAAAAATTAATTCATTTTGTACTTAAAAATCGTCTTTCACAAAATGCAAAATTAAAATTAGAAAGTAATTATGAAAGTATAGATAGCTTAATTAAGGCTATAAGGTCAAATTTATTACCTAAAAAGTCAGCGCCCGCTATCCAGGCGAAGCTAAACAATTTTAAGCAAAATAACCTCTCGATTGAAGAGTATGGTAGGCAAATAACAAATATGTTTGTGGACTTAACGATTTCTCAGTCTGACGGAAATGAATCCGATTATAAAGTTTTAAAACCCAGAAATGAAAAACAAGCTATTAAAGTTTTTGCCGACGGACTTAGAAATCGTCGTCTCGGAACTATTGTTACAGCTAGAAATTACTCGTCCTTGAATGATGCGGTACAGGCCGCCCTAGACGAAGACTCCTCATCTGCTCAACCCGGAGATATATTAACTATGCGCCATAATAATTACAAAAATTACAATCAATATTATAATTACAGAGGTCGTAGGAATTTTAATTGGCGTGGACGAGGTATGAATTTTCATTACCAGACACAAAATTCTCCCAGAGGACGAAACGCGGGACAAGCGTCGCGACGAGGTAATTTCCAAAGGATTTCGAGACCACATAGCAATAGAGGTAAGTCTTTTAATAATAATCATTATTATCATAACAGGAACCAAACGTCTAGTAAACCGCAAACCGTGCATATTTTGACAAAATCGCATAATAAAAACTCTAATTTTGATAACCCTGACGAATTTTTTCGTGACTAAAAATTTAATATTATCTTGCAATAATACTTGTCATATAACAATAACTTCAATTAACAATTATTCATATAACTTGTTACTTGACACTGGCGCTTCAATATCCGCCGTAAAGTATAAACAAATAATTGATCAAAACATTCCACTCCATAAAGAGAATCTCGTAGTCAGCGGTCTTGGTGGCAAAATCAACGCTATTGGATATATTTATCTAGATCTTAAAGTAGGGAATCAAATTCTGAGTCATCAATTCTATGTATTTGATACATTGCCTTGTAAGGCTAGTGGCATACTGGGACATGATTTCTTTATTAAATATGACGCGATATTAAACTTTAATACTTATACTTTAACATTATGGAACCTAGGTGTTAAGATGGATATACCCATACAGATGGGTAATAACATGTTAAATATACCAGCGCGATCTGAGTCTATACATTTTATTTACACCAATATGACTGAAGAATGTGTAGTCAATGCATCTGAAATACAAAACGGAATTTTTATTGCTAGTACTCTTGTTAAACCTAGAAATGGACAAATACCTATACGTATCTTGAATACTACTGAACAAGATTTACAAATAAATTATGATAACTTTAACCCTGTTATTTTTTCGGCTAGTGATTTTGATGTTTGTTCTTTTGAAAACCCTACTAAAACTTCAGGCAGTTCAGAAAGAGTAAGAACATTATTGTCTATTTTACAACTAGATCATTTAAATAAAGAGGAAAAAGGTAGTATTTTATCCATATGTGCTAAATATAACGACATTTTCTATATTCAAGGGGATAAATTAAATACAACCTCATTGTATAAGCATTCTATTACGTTAAAACCTAATACAGCACCAGTGTACTCCAAGCCTTATCGACTTCCACATTCACAAAAGGGAGAAATTAATAAACAAATTAGTAATTTACTTAAAGAAGGTATTATAGAGCCATGCAATAGTGAATGGAGTAGTCCGGTCCTTTTGGTACCCAAACGCTCAAATGGGGAAAAGAAATGGCGATTAGTCATAGATTACCGAAAACTCAATAGCTGCATTGTAGATGATAAGTTCCCTCTACCAAATATAACTGAAATTCTAGACTCATTATCAGGGTGCATTTATTTTTCTCATCTAGATTTAAATCAAGGATTTTATAATGTAGAACTAGAAAAGTCTAGTAGACAGTACACTGCATTTTGTTCTGGTCAATATCAAATGACTAGAATGCCCATGGGACTAAAAACTAGCCCTAGTTCTTTTTCTCGCATGATGACCTTGGCAATGGCAGGACTCACATATGATAAATGTCTTTGTTACCTTGACGATCTTATAATTATGGGGAGAAATTTAGAAGACCATAATAAAAATTTAATTGAAGTCTTTGAAAGAATTCGTAAGTATAAGTTAAAATTAAATCCATCAAAGTGTGATTTTCTTAAAAAACAATTACTTTATTTAGGGCACATTGTGTCAAGCGAAGGAGTTCTACCAGATCCAGAAAAAATTAGTATAATTAGCAATTACCCAGTTCCTCAAAACGTCGACGACACTCGGAGATTTGTAGCGTTAGCAAATTATTACAGAAAATTTATACCTAACTTTGCAGAAATAGCATATCCTTTAAATTTATTATGTCGTAAAAATGTAAAATTTAACTGGAATAAAAATTGTCAACAATCGTTCGATACTTTAAAAAAATGTATTATGTCCCCACCAGTCCTTCAATATCCCGATTTATCCGATAAAAATCAATTCGTAGTTCAAACAGATGCGTCGGGTTACGCGATAGGAGCTATTTTATCTAATTCTGACGGACGACCTGTCGCTTTTGCCAGTAGGACTCTTAACAAAGCTGAGAGACTATATCCTACAATAGAAAAAGAACTATTAGCAATTGTTTGGGCAGTAAAGCATTTTAGACCTTATTTGTACGGCCGAATCTTTAAAATTATCACGGATCATAAGCCCCTTATTTATTTATTTAATATGAAAGATCCATCTAGTCGCTTACTAAAGTTTAGACTCGTACTAGAGGAATATGACTATGTAATTGAATATGTGAAAGGCAAAGAGAATGCAGCTGCAGATGCATTATCTCGTGTGATTGTGACTTCAAAAGAATTGAAAGAGATGAATGAATGTGTACTTGTGATGACGCGTGCTCAGAGGCGAAGAATGAACGATATGAATGGAATGGACACAAAATCTCAAACTGACATTAATAAAACCGACACCACTAGGCCTGATCAACCATGTGTGGTCGAAACTTATACTAAACCCAATAATGCTGTAGAATTACGATTTATAGATAATCGTAATTTAAATATATTACGGAGAAAAAATAATATTTATTATGAGAACAACATTTTTTCATATGATAAAGCTCACTTTAATTTGTTTATAAACTCATCTTCTCAATCTCAAATTACGCGAGCCGAATTTGTGAGAGAGTTGAGTAACGTTTGTAAAAAAATGTCGATCGACGAAATATACGTATTAAAGAATAAAAGTAACAGTATATTTGTAGAGAAATTAGTGAGCGAGATTAAAAATAATAAAAAGTGGGAGGGCCCTCGCTTGTGTATTTTAAAAGACGTTGAGCGTATAGAAAATATCGACGATAGAAAAGTAATACTCAACGATTTTCATCTATTGCCCACGAGTGGCCACGCGGGCATTAGAAGAATGATAAATAATATTAAAAAATATTATTTTTGGCCAGGCATTGAAAAAGATGTGACAAAGTTCGTGAATAAATGTCCTAAGTGCCAAAAAGAAAAATATACAATTATATTGAAAGAACCAATGACAATCACCTCTACCGCAAACACTGCATTTGAAAAGGTGTTTTTAGACTTAGTAGGTCCACTCGATAGAGATAATGATAATTACACTTATATTCTCACGTTACAATGCGAATTGTCAAAATATGTATGCGCGATGCCTCTGACGTCAAAATCAACAAATGAAGTAGCTCAAGCTTTTGTAACGGATTTTGTTCTAAGGTATGGTATCCCGAAAGTGATAGCAACAGACAGAGGTACGGAGTTCATGTCCGACACTTTTAAAGAGGTATGTAAACTTTTAAATATTTCTAAATTAAATTCCACAGCGTATCATCATCAAAGCATTGGCTCATTGGAAAATTCACATAAAAATTTAAGTTCGTTTTTAAGAATTAATATAGAACAAAAACCCGAAACGTGGAGTTATTGGCTGCCGTTTTGGTGTTTTGCATACAATACGACTGTTCACACCTCTACCCAGTTTACGCCGTTCGAACTAGTTTTTGGAAAGAAATGTTGTCTACCTAGTAACCTTACAAAATCTATAGAACCATTATATAATCATGACAATTATCCTCTCGAACTAAAATACAGGTTGCAAGCATCGCAAACAGAGGCGCGCAAAAATTTAATTTATAGTAAACTTAGACGAAAAGTAAAATATGATATTTATACAAATACTATAAAGTACAAGCCTAATGATAAAATCCTCATTAAAAATCAAACTGGTAATAAATTATCAAACCTTTACTCTGGACCTTACACTGTAATTAGAGATATTTCACCGAATGTAGAGATCGAAATTAATGGAAAATTAGACGTTATTCATAAGAATAGAACTAAGCCTTATTACGAATAACATAAAGATAGAACTCTAGGTAAGTTTATAAACACTTAGGATTAGTGATTCATCTTGTTATTATTGCATGATGAATGAATTGTAACGGGAGATGCACTTAATCATTTTATAGCTTAATGTGTTTTGTATTCTTTATTCATAGAGGTAAAATAATAATAATGTAATTGTAATCGTAAATCTATAATTAATTATACGTACATATAACATATGTAATTGTAATATGAACAAATTAATATTTACATACATATATGTTAACCATTTATATATGTAAAAAAAAATGTACTATTCATACTATTTTTTTTTTCTTCCCCTCGATGGGAGGTGTAGTGTGTATTGTACACACATGTATGTAATGTATAAATTAGAAGAATAAAGACACAGTCAGTCAGTATCATTTGAGCATCCAATATGTTTTATTTCGATCTCCAATCTCAACCTTATAGTAAGATCAAAGTATTTATTAAGTTTTAGATGGTGACTTTTTGGGATATTTGTTTCCCACGGAACTGTAAGTTCTACCAGTACTATGCGTTTTAGGCTTCGAGAATAGAGAAAAATATCCGGTCTGGATGACGAAACACAAATATCCTCAGGGATTCTATACTGTTTCTCATACGTGTCCATCATAAGTGTCCAATCGGGAGCTGGATCTAATATGGAGAAAGGTTTTTGTGTGGGTTTTTTATAAAAACCTTCTTTCACAAACTCTATTGAGCGTTTGTTGGTTGTTATATTTCTCTGTGCTCTTGCTACAGATAGACTAACGGCTTCACGTATGATTTCTAGTACTTTATCGTGGCGCCGCGAGTATTGACCACTATCCAAGAGTACCCTACACCCTACCAGCATATGTTTAGCTGTCCCTACTGCCTCTTTACAGATATAGCAAGATTTATCGGTAGCTTTACCCCATCTTACTAAATTACTTTGATCTGGAAGAGTCATTTGGAACGCATTTAGATAGAATTTTAATAGTGCTGGAGACCAGTCGTGAATTAGGGTGCGCCATTTTAAAGCTAAAGGGATACAGAATTCTCCTATAGTTAGCCACTCGTTTTGCATTTCTAAACCCAATGCGTGCACCTTATATTTGTCGGTCTCGTCTTGCCGAATAAAAGATTTTATTATGTGTTGTAAAACTAAAAACAAAACGAAAACAGTCTACGCAAATGATGTCGCAGGCCACAACCAGTGTAACATAATATTATAAAACACTTATTATTAGTTTGTATTAATGTCATTTCCATAGAAGTCACCTAATGACATTATTAGTATTCATAAGAGTTCGTCAAGGCGAACACTCATTAAGCGTGTACAGTGTACACTATAGTTAATCGGTTATCAATTGACAATTATTTAGGTATCTATTTATGCTGCGCGAAGGTTCCTAGAGGGTCACGTATAATGGATGCTGAATCATCATTTCCTAACCTAATCTGTTATATACTATTTTTTAAGATAATAATATGAAAGTATAATTCCTTTTTCGGGTTTCACAGCTCATTCTCCATATATTAAGGTCGGGATAGCATGGTAGCTGGCAGCTACTAGCATAGTATGTATGTACAAGCATGTACAAGCAAGTATACTAGATACTTCTAATCTTCATATCCGATTAAAAGAAAAAGGTGGCACGTTTATTTGATATTATTCATCGACCATTTTGTTATAATGAAAAATTACGTAACTTAAAAACTTGTACTGCCACCAATCACGATAACGTCTAAAATAATATATAAACAACAAGTAAGTCAGAAAACAGCGTGTCTTATCACTACACTAGGTATAATTAAAAGACAAAGAACGTCCCACATATGCGTAGTACAAACTACTTTCTCACATACAGTCACATCTTTGATTCTCGATTACCACTTCGTAGTATGTAGGTTGTTAGCATTTTTTCCGGTCGCTTAGCGGTCTCCGCGATGAGGTCACACAACCGGCTGTCAGTAACGATGCCAGCAATACTGGTTTTATTCATTTATTCAATTTTCCTTTTATTACACTAGATATTGTTGTATATTTGTAACTGTTATACAATTTTCTATTTTTTTATATTTTAAAGTTATATCTCGGCTTTATTTTTGTATTTATTTTTCAAGCTTCCTGCGTGTACAGAAGTATCGTTTAAGCAGAAAGAATGTAATGCCAAGACATTTGGTACGTTTATTGTTGTAGATTCATATAGTTTGTCTCACTCGATTCAAGAAATAGTCAAATATTTTGGGAGATACTTTAAATATTAAAACATTAATAAATATGTGATACATGATATATTTGTGTAATTACACAAAGAAAGCATAACAATAGTGTTCACGTATCGTTCATTAATCTTAAGACAATTTACTTAAACTATATATACTTTTTTAATTTTTTTTAGCTTCACGCTTTATCCCGCACATGGCAGGGTAGGCAGAGAGAACTGCAGGGACCGTGGGAACCTAGTGTTAAGACACTCCGTTACTTAGTCCCTGCTTTCTCCGTCCCCACTTTCCGCCTTTTTCGAGGTATTGCGTATTGAGTGGCGGAACTCAACGCCGCTCTTTGCCTAATTTAGAGCGAAGAAAATGGAAATAGAAAAATCCATCTTCTCCGACTGGGGATCGAACCCAGAAATCGTCGCGTTACAGGCAGACGTTACGCCTCTGCGCCACGACATTCCTCTTTTTTAATTCTATAACAATTTATTAATTTTCACAATGTTTTTTATTTTAACACTCTAAATATTTTTAGTAAGTTAAAAACCTTGCCGACCTTATTTAGTCATTATTCCAAACAATGTTATAAAAGAGGGTAGTTTTAGATGACAAAAAACTATAAAAGCGTTGAGTTTATGTCAGTCGGGGCAGTTGCACGAAGTATACTGATTGAGTGATCTATGTAATTTAATGTAATTACTTGGAATCTATGTCCGAATATAGTCGAACTTGTGATCTATATGTGTTTTAGTGTTTACCAATTCAAATTAACTTTAACCACTTCTGTTTTACTAAATATATATTATTTTCCGATATTGTCAAATTGATTCAATAGCGAACACACTGCCTTTAAAAAGTAAGAAAATTAAGCAACATTATTTAATCAAATGACAATTATTATTTTAATTAAAATAACTAAAAATACTACTAAGAGAAACGTAATAAGATTTAATTAAGACGATTACTGCGCAGTTAAGCCTATTTCGATGCACTTAAACTACTTTCGATTCATACTTCCTAATACCTACAAAGATATTAACTATGAGACGATTGGCGTTTTAATTAATATAATTCAAACACAGTATTGAATATAACCTCTTTTTTGATGTAGACATCTCATCCAGGATAGCAGAGTAGACAAGGACAACTCTAAGCTTTCAAGAAAAATATCAAGAAATGAAAATAATTGATTCTCCTGAGTGAGAATCGAACCCACAACCTTTATGTTAGCAAGCTCACAGTACTTTTATTAAACGAACGTGCAGTGGAAGCAAAACTCAAGTTAACACTTCTCTTTGCATTGCGTTACCGGGAAAATGTCTGTGTGGGAAATATAAAGATTCCCACAAATGAGATTTGAATCCGTAATCATCCTTTCAATTCACTTTTGAAATAAATAATATTATTTTTGTTTTAAACTTAATTAATAAGGTTTAACACAAAAGTATGTTGTGAAGTTGTCTTACGAAAAATTATATGTATATAAATATATATAAAATTATATATATATATATATATATATATATATATATATATATATATATATATATATATATATATATATATATATATATATATATATATATATATATATATATATATATATATATATATATAAACAAGCATTTTATTGCTTGTCTTTGGAAAAATAACAGCGTGTGTTGACATATTACTTAACAATGTAATTAAATGGGAATAATTGGATCTTTGCATTAAATTCCTATGAAGTTACTCGAGCATCGTTCCGAAATGCTGACATTTTATACGTTTCAAGCGAATTTCTTTCGCAATCCACCGCAGGATACATGACCGCACCTGCCTCGATAGGGTTAGTCTAAAGGTTAAATATAGTACCTAATATTTTAACTTATTTCATAGAAATATATCCCAAGCTTTTTATTATTTTCTTAAAAATGGTTTAACTTAATGAAGTTATATGCAACAATTTATGCCGTAAAGACAATTTAAAATATTTTAAATTACAGCGATTGCCTAATGTTCTAAGTAAATAGGACAGTAGTTTTTTAAATATTAGCGTAAGTAACGTAGTTTTTTTAATATTTGAAATAAATATTAGAGCCTCTGACTACATACGAATTCGATTCCCGCTTATTTCTTTTAGCTACACGCTTTATCCCGCATATGGCAGGGTAGGCGTAGGAAACCGCAAGAACCACAGGAACCTTGTATTAAAACACTCCGTTCCATGTTTTCCGGCTTTTTCTAGTCATAGCATGTTGAGTGGCGGAACTCAACGCCGCACTTTGCCTGGCTGCAAGAGCGAAAGAAAGAAAATGAAAGCGGACACTTTGCCCCTTTGGCCACGACGATCCTCTTTTTCACTTTCACTCCTTCCATTTTCATTTACAAGACAAAGCGCGAATTGGATGCACCACTCCACGAACCTTCATCGGAGATGGAATAGATATGATGTGAGGTAACAATAGAAAAATCTATCAAATAACTTTAGTCTAATATTTTTGCGGTAACCCTATCCAGGACGGATGCACGCAACACCTGTCTGACACAGCAGTGCCTACCTGTTGTCGATGTTGCCACATTCGCTCCGGGAAATTTCATTACACAGTTTTTGAATAACCTTTAAATATTTTAGTTACTGATTTTTATTATTATTAATAATAAATAATAATATGCATTGCTGCTGATTTCAATTAACATTCTGTATATATTAAAAAAGATTACATGGCAACATTATTACGGCAGGCATTGCATAAATGTTGAGCGCAAAATAGTAAAAATGTTTTAAAATAACACACTAATTGATACTTGTTTCGTTATTGTAGAACTATAAATACCCAAATTTACTATATAGCATATATAAAGATTACGTCTGTATTTCTAATATGACGCAGGTTCTAAAAAAGTTAACAATACAACTTCCATCGTCTTTTCAGCACCAGATGACCGAACGTAACCAGGTAGCAGAGCTATTCAAAAAAGACAGTTTTTAATTGATAATTACATTTTAGTTTTAATTTAAGAAATATAAAACAGCAACTTATTTATTAGGAGGAGACGGAGAAAGCAGGGACTAAGCAACGGAGTGTCTTAACACTAGGTTCATGTGGTTCCTGCAGTTCCCTCTGCCTACCCTGCAATATGCGGGATAAAGTGTGAAAGTATAAAAAAAGACTTATTTATTTACGATCAACAGCAATGTTAAGGGCATTGATCTTAAAATAAAAAAAATCAAACGATCAACCTAACTATAATTCGAGGTCGCTTCTACGGAAACAAATGAACACAGTTTTAAAGTTATGAAATTACTTTTATCAATATTGGAAAATTAAAACCGTATTTAGTAAACGACCATTAAATGTGAGGTTTTAATAGCATTCGTTTCAAATTCGTTTTCTTAGTAGAGTTATTTGATATTTTAATGGTTGCCTTCACATATAAATATATATTGGCGTGCATGCGTCAAATAAGTTCAAAGTTTACATTGTTTTTTATTTGGACGTATAGTTATCCTATACTTTGTCATTTACGTGAAATATAAAACATAAGATATCGTTATTTCCTGTCCTCATTGGAATTTGGGGAAGTCCTCTCTTATTGCTTTATAGTTCACAAGAACTCAATCATTACCTAATTGTATGAAAATATTCCATACAATTAGGTAAATGAGTTATGGTGATACTTTTTAGTCAATTTTCAATTTTATAAAATTTATGAACAATGTATTTCACAGATAATACCAACAATTTTAATAAAATATACACACTGTCAGTGTTAACTTTAAAAGTTTGCAACGCAACAATTGAATTAATCACGCCAATATGTAGTAAAGACGACCTACTCTCAAAGCCTATCGAAACTAGTTTGAACTTGTCAAAATAGTTTAAAAATTATATATAGTATAATAAATTATACTACAATAATTTAATTTCAAATATTAATAAGTAATAAAATTGTCGATATGGAATCAACAATACAAATACAAGGTCAGATATATTCAACTTTCACTTTCTTGTCACAGAAAAATATCACAATATTGATATTGGTGCGTGCCAGACATCGCTATATGACATTTTATTTTTAGTTTTAAATAACATTTTTATCATTGAGTCTTTACGGCAAGTTTAAAATAATGTCCTAAATTAATGTAATTAAAGATTATATAATATTGTGTGTATAAATTATAATTGGAATAATTGGACAAATGTATTTATTTTTAAACCGTTTTTCTACGAGCATTGAAATTTTTAGGTTACTTTACAGTATACAGTCGATAAAAAAAATCTTTTAAGCGGCATAAATCAAAAAAAATCTTTTTTATATTTAATCTATATCTATCGATACATGTGTGATGACAGCGGTACTTACCCGAAATCAGCTGCAACCATCCGCATATATGGAACACTGTGGTCGATTGGCAGAAGAAAAACAAAAGCATGGCACAGATGGTAAACAAGGCCAAAGCTACAGCCGCTCCCACCAGCACTGTGGCCACTTTGAACACAAAACCATTGATTGACAGGAAATCATCTAGCCTGCCCTTACAGTCCTCAATAGAATCGTCCGTTCTACATATCTGAAACAGGCCGAACTTCCTGGGATATTCAGTCTCTAAGTCACCTATCCACTCCGGTGTAACGAACGCAACAACGCTTATAATCGCGTAACAGATTGTGAATATAGCCCAAAGCACTCCGATAGCTTTCGAATTCCGGACATAGTTTGTTGCGTACAAGTGTGATGAATCCACGTACTCTATTTTAGAACCCATTTTTGTATTTTATTTAATATGAACTATCTGCACATTTTTTTTGTTAATTATTAAAAGTTTCCACTCACGGATATAATCCTATACTACGTAAGTCGAGGACGCGGTAAATACTAAATGTACAACCTCTCGCCGTACCATTCAACTTGGTAAGTAGAGGGGATATAATATGTAAAACGTGTGCGTGTGCCAAGCTTACCTGGATTTCGAAAAGAAAAGAGGTTCTATGTTAAATTATATTTTGAATACTCTTGTGTGTAGAATTTATTTAATTAGCAGTTACTAATTAAACATCCAATTCAATCCTATTTTAAGCAATTTTACAATATACGTATTACTGGAAATTTTAGTTTTGCCTTTATACATTACAATAAAAATACTTACTAGTGACATCTATATTTCAATGATTAATAGTGTTATAAGTTATATATATATACGTAGAATACACATAAATTAATATATTTAGATGTATTTATAAGGAAATAAACAATTTTTTATATTTATATTTTACTGAAGATCCTTCAAATAACATTTTTTACAAAAAAGTATGTAAAATAAATTTTGGAAAAAGCACACTATATAATATAATTACCACACGTAATTCAGCGACATCTATGAACGTTTAGGTATAAGCCATACAATAATTGATCTGAGATGACTACTGTGTTTTCAAATATAAAGTGACAGATACATTTTAAATAATAAAATATTTATATATATACTCCTAATTTAGAATATCAAGAAAAATCAAAAACTTTATTATATATATAGAGCATGCGTTCATTGAAGTACTTTATATAACCCTACAAAAAGTTTTCGTTATGTAAAGAATTCTTGTGCACTGGGCCTAAGGTACGTTTTTAATTTTGTCGTATTATAACCGTGTCGCGTCAAATGCCAATGTCAGTTGTCGAATTGTAGTTGACGTATTTGACGAGATAGCGATTATGCATTTTGCTTGTGTACAAAATACGTACACTTACATTCACTACAGATTAAGTTACTAATCAGTATTTCTTTGAAACCACTTAAGTTATTTGATTATATCATTTTAATGATGTTATTAGAGTAATCTATTATATTTAAGCAGTTGTAAGTTATTAATAATGTCTGTTAGAGATAAGTGGGTTCGCCGGTTTTCTGTAGACGAGACCGCAAAACACAAAAATGGATTTACAATATACAAAATAACATCTGTTGTAAGTGTTACACTTTGTACTATTTTTGACCTTATTTTACGTTATAATAAAATATTAATAGAAACTACTTGTCGATTTGTTTATACAAGTGAATAAGACTATTGATTGATGACCTACTCAGGCTGGTATCATAGTATCTTTTATCAGAAATTGCAGTCTAACTAGAAAGTACTTACTATTCCTTTTATTTAAATTTCTAAAATGAAAGTAGATTGTGAGCAGTTTTTACTTTAATGTGTGTTGCATGTTGCACAATATAATTTAAGATTCTTTTGAAAAACTACAATATGCAAGTAATTTTACATTAAAGTGTACATATGGAATAATAATTTATTACATACCATACATTTTGTTTATAATGAATTTAAGATTATAAATAAAATCATAAATTGTAGTTAATGTTTATAATCATAAAAATAGTGCTGCAGTGAAATAAGCTCTGAATTCTCACGTGAAAATTATTTAATAAACTATTCAAAATGTTTGTTT
>JAZFAU010000241.1:382500-457557 GCA_037178615.1 Dione vanillae | reverse complement strand
CGCTCGAGTTCGCGCACACATGCCTACTCCGGAAGAATTTGCAGCTGGCTAAAGTAAACTGGTTTAATAAAATATTTATTTTATTATGTGACTAATAATTGACCTTTTAAACTTGAAACTTGAAATATTTGTTTCCAAATTTACATTTATACCATCTTAGTTCGATATTTTGACATCTTTGTCTTTCCTCATAGAGTAAAACAAAGCCAAATGATTTTGTAGTTAAAATTAAGTAAGAAGAGTGAAAACAGCTATTATATTTTAGAGCAAAGCATAAGCTATTAAAGTTATTAGGCTAAATCAGCTATTTAACTTAATTATTAAGTTACAAGCTAAGAAATATTTTACACATGACATCAAAGCGATACTAAAATTAGCATTTCAAAATGCCAAATAAAAAGTGGGTCACGTGACTCAATAGGTATTATTTTCAACGTCTCAAACAATCTACAAACACCTGAATATGACCACTTACTTAAATATGCAAGCATAATTGCCGGTGCGGCGGTTGTAACTTTTCGATATAAGTACTATTACAAGTTGAAAATACATTTAATTTAGTATTATATTCTCGTATTTTCTTATATATATATATATATATATATATATATATATATATATATATATATATATATATATATATATATATATATATATATATATATATATATATATATATATATATATATATATATATATATATATATATATATATATATATATATATATATATATATATATATATATATATATATATATATATATATATATATATATATATATATATATATATATATATATATATATATATATATATATATATATATATATATATATATATATATATATATATATATATATATACGACATACTACATAATACGAATTAATATATATTATTAATAGAATATGCTATACTTTTAAATATATGAAAAAAATATAATGTAATATGACTACGACAACGTTGACAGGAAATAGCGAGAAATAGGCTTAAAAGCGCAAGGAAAGCGCGGCGTTGAGTTCCACCACTTAACACGTAATACCTCAAAGAGATGGAAACAGAGTGTCTTAACACTAGATCCCCACAGTTCCTGCGGTTCCCTCTGCTTACCCTGCTACGTGCGGGATAAAGCGTGAAGACTTAAAAAAATCAAACAAAAACAATAGTATATAATTACTTAAGAATCGAGTTAAATAATCTGTGCCTCTGAAACTAAATTATGCCGTTTTTGTTTAGAGTTTTCAATTGGTCTGTACAATCTACATCATAGCATTTATGTAACAAACTCAAATTAGACGTTTTGGCACTTGAGAGACTTAAGACAAATGTGTTATTACGTACACAGGTACGTGTACGTGTACGTGATGTAGACCGGATGTGGAAGAGAAAAAGATGAATACCGTAATAGCTCCATTAGCAATAATTGTCGATTGCACTTACTGTTACTTAATATTATATTACCGTAACGTGCTATTTTGACGTGGCCAATTAAGAAGATGACGTTTTTAATTCTATTTAACAGCTTTTTTCTATGTTGTGTTGTATGTAGAGTAGAAGGCACAGAGAAATTAGTGGAAAATCGTTTTAGCTTTGTGAATTGCTTATAATAATTGGCGAAGAAGATGAAGATTCAAAATGTTTTTTGCTATATATATATATATATTTGAACTCACTAACACCGAGTAGCGTCCCTCCCTAGACAACAAGTAGGACTTGGACGAATAAATACTACATGTAAAGTAAAAATAATATATATATATATATATATATATATATATATATATATATATATATATATATATATATATATATATATATATATATATATATAACAAGCGGCCAAGATGTTTTACTTTTACATGTAAATTAATAATTCCGAAGCAAATTGTAGTAATTAATTATGAATAGTATGAATTCTTAATTTCTTATATATATATATATATATATATATATATATATATATATATATATATATATATATATATATATATATATATATATATATATATATATATATATATATATATATATATATATATATATATATATATATATATATATATATATATATATATATATATATATCTATATATATATATATATATATATATATATATATATATATATAAAAAGGTAAGAAATGAAGTATTCATACCATTCATACTTAATTACTACAATTTGCTTCGGAATTATTAATTTACATGTAAAAGTAAAAAATCTTGGCCACATTTTTTTTTTTAATTTAATATGCTAACAACATACATAGGTAGCTGCAATCTACATACGTTCATAAAGAATAATGCATATATATATTCATACTTTTACTTTTTATGGTTTGTAACTTAACTTTGATATGTATCATGTAACAATAAACACTATCATAGTGTTTACTATGTTTTGTTTTTTTTTAGCTTCACGCTTTTATCCCGCACATAGCAGGGTAGGCAGAGGAAACTGCAGGGACCATGACACCTAGTGTAAAGACACTACGTTGCTTAGTCCTTGCTTTCTCCGTCCCCGCTTTCCGCCTTTTTCGAGGCATTGCGTGTTGAGTGGCGGAACTCAACGCCGCGCTTTGCCTAGTTTACCAGAGCGAAGAAAATTGAAATAGCATAGTACTATATGTATTACTACATATATCAAATACTAAAAATTATTGTAGTTTGTACTTATAGCAAAATATACTTTTCAATGTTAAGAGATCGACACGCGATTAATACCTCTATCTGCGATTTATTATTTCAAAATCCGCTTGAGTAATAGCAATCTAGTTTTTTGTACGTGAGAACGTGCCGTTATCTCGCTCTTATATCTGGCACATATATATGTGTATATATTGGCATGCATCACATATATATGTACATATACATAGTGTAGACGACCTTATATTAAAGTATACTTTTACCTAATCTTTATAAACGTGGTAAGATTATTAATCAAACAAAGTAAATAACTAAAATATTGTTACAAAATAAAACGCCATTTGTAAAGTATGACGCAAGCGTACATCTTGTCAAAGTGGTGAGGAGTGTGGTCTTTTTAAATCGATTACTTTTTGAATGAAAATTGACAGATTGACAATGTTTAATAGTATTTTTATGATTTTTAAAGTGTTAATCCACACTGAGGATACAAAAATTATTTAAATAAAACGTATAAGAATTAGAATGCAGCGGGATTTAAACCCGCGCCCTATTGCGAACCGTGCAAATCTCAATGGTGTGAGCGCTTGAACGTTTGGCAAGAGGGCGCAAGTTCAAATTCTTATATATTTTCTTAAACGTTTTATAATATTTCTGTAATACGAGATCTATACGTCATTCGTATTTAACAACGATTGCCTCGCGCGTTACACAGCACGTATAATGATCGTGAAATGGGAAAAGTGATCCCGTGCCTAAACTAATGCTAAACCTTGTCTACTTTTTTGACACAACCTACAACCTTGAAATATTGTACCCTATAAGATGTTTTTACAACGCCCTCTACACTCGTATATATGTATATTCTCGTAGACATGCCTCGGGACTCTAGTACTGTTGCATTGCGTGCTTATTCCTTCACAGATTAAACTGTTACAAATTCTTACGTTTCGTAATTTTGAACGATAGTATTATTGTATTAATACTTTTTAATTATCTGGTTCGTATTATATAGAACGATTTTTGGGTAACATTTAAATAATATATAAGATATATCTGTATTAAGTCCGTGTGGACCGAATAAAGTCTATAGAAACGGTGGAAAGTGATAAAGAAATTGGCTTGTGAGTGTTCGAAATTCATTGAATTGTTCGAAAATCATTGATTATACTATAGTTGTAGCTCAAACAAGAAATTATGTAAAATGTAATATTCAAATTCTTTATTTTAAAAAAGCATCTGTTAAGCTTCGTATAGGTATTCTCCACTAAAATCTAACTAACTTTCAACACGTTGATTCGATGACTGACGAGTGCTTAAAGAATTTTGCTCAAACTCAGAACAACTTCGTACTTCTAAGCCTTAATATTTATAAGTATATCACAAATTTCCAAAGAAACGAATCCGTAGACTGCAAACCATTGAAAACTATAAACAATTTCTTGAAAGTGTAGAAAGTGTTAAAAAAACTTTGCAACCGCAAATTAAGTCGAAATAATGTCATTATAGGATTATGCACGCACGCACTGGATTACGTTGAGTAACAGAACGAATTATTCAGAGTTAAAGAGCTTTGAATTTCATTGAAATTTTCTTCTAATTATGAAAACAAAATGTTATCTAACGTAACTAAATCTATTAGTAAATATTTTATAAGCATTGTATTTCTTTTATATCTTTCTATATGTCAAAAATTGGGTTGAAAAACATAATTTCTTTGAACTAAGTACTTTTTACCGACTGCTCTATGTACCTATATCCAAGAACAACAATGAAGCTTTTATTGCTATTATTAATAATTAATTACCAGCGTTTGGCATTTAGTTGAAGTGCACTGTGCCAGTGTACACAAGTGAATAAATAAAATAATATCATACTCATATATAAAATTAAAACAAGTACAATAAAATGTATGCCATTTAATTTATATTTGATACAACAATAAAAATACATATATAATGTATTAATATTTGAGACGTTCCATCTTATGCATAACTTAATTTCCACTCCGCTTTATAGCCATCAGCCGGCAAGGCCTCTTTATGTTCTCTTCAATCTCAAAGGTTCTTTATTAATCTATATCTTATTTATAAATTAAAAACAATATCCCATTTCTCCTATATTATTTTATATAAAATATCCGACAAGTTTACGTACTAACAATAGTATAGATTTTTTATCTTCACGCGTTACCTACTTAGGGATAGTAGTAGGCTGGCAAATCATAGGGAACCGGAGAATTAGTCAGGCGTAATCCAACAACGCACTTACCTAGTTGCCAGAGCGAGAAAAAATGGGAATGAAGTAATCCATCCTTCCCCTCATGGGAATCAAACCCACAAACCGTCAAATCTCTGTGCTACAACGGCTCCTTTTATTATAATTATATAAAACAATAACCTTTAATATGACTAGATTCTTTCTCTGAGATCTCAACAGCATCGACCCTGTAATCCGTTCACTTTGCAACATTTTCAACACCCACACAGATTAATGTAGCAAAAAGAAGCACTCGCAAGTATTTATTAAGAAAAGATCAAATCAAGAATTAAGTAACGGTTAGAACAATTACTATCTTCACGCTCCACAAGCTTCTGTGGGAAAATACTCTGTGAATTGTTTTTCTCTGCTTTTAGATGTAGAGTTAGATTACCTAATTATTACACTTATGTGATAGGCATTCTATTTGATAAATACATTATTTAAACAGAGACAAAACGCTTGAATATTATAAATCCCGATGTTACTTATTGGGTATCTATTAATTTTTTTAATTTTCCTTCGCTTCATCCCGCACACGCAGGGTAGGCAGAGGGAACCGCTGGAGCCATGGAATCTAGTGTTACGACACTCCATTGCTTAGTCCTTGCTTTCCGCCCCTTTTCGAGGCATTGCGTGTTAAGTGGCGGAACTCAACGCCGTGCTTTGCCTAGTTGCCAGAGCGAATAAAATGGAAATAGAAATATTCATCTTCCCCGAGTGGGAATCGAACCCACAAACCGGCAGCGGTTTACAGGCATACATTGCGCCTCTCTGCGACGACGGTCCTCATAAAAAGCTTATCAAGAAAGCTAGTGCCAGTATAAAGTACAAGTTCCAAGCCTATACCACTTGCATCACCACTAAACGTATAAAATAACTTTAATTCTAACATTATATTAGACAATAGACACATAAATAACCAAAAACTGATAAGTATCGTTCGCCAGTTGAAAGATCTTTGAAGATTCTAAGCTGAAACAAAAGGCTTGACGACGGCCATTGTTTTATTTTAGCATTTAACTACTAGGTATATTTTATGGAAGCGAGAAAAAATACATCTTATAAAATGCAAGTGCAAGTAGGTGCAGTTGTATTTTTTTTTATTTTTTAATATAGGTACTAAGAAAATCTTAGAATTATTTACTCTGATAACCACTTGTCATCGATTAAATGTACCTATATAACTTTCGTTCAGAAAGAAATTCTTCTTCACAGAGGGTTTGGTTTACCTATGAATATATATAAATATAAAACAGCATCAATTTGCTTTCTTAGCTATTTTAAAAACAAAATTTTGCTCTGGCAACTCGACAAAGCACGGCATTGAGTTCCGCCACTCAACACTGCCTTTATAAGGCGGAAAGCGGAGGCTCCCGCGGTTCCTTCTGCCTACCCTGCCATGTGCAAGATAAAGCGTGAAGCGTGAAGCGTGAACATTACATAAAAAATATATAGAAATATTGATTTCTAAACTCTATCCCTTTAATCTGTAACTTGGTGAAACTTCTCTCACAATCAGTTCGTCAGAGCGTGGACGATTTATTCTATCACTTTCGAAATGGAAAAAATGCCAATTGAAGTTGGAATTGCCGTAAAGTATCGTTGGAAACGACATTGCGTAACCATGACAACGATTATGGCTTTACTTTCCACGAAAAACTCATTTTCTATCTAATTCAACAAAAAAATAATTTATTATAAATAATAACATTTACCATACTAAAACTTAGTAATATTTTTTTCGAGAAATCCTGTTTACGACATTCTTGTGGCAATCATTAACGCATACAATTTTTTATTTTATTTTTTTTTTTTCATAGCTTCACGCTTTTATCCCGCACATGACAGGGTAGGCAATGTGGGTGTAGGGTGGAAACCTAGTGTTAAGACATTCCGTTGCTAAGTCCCTGCTTTCTCCGTCCCCGCTTTCCGCCTTTTTCGAGGCATTGCGTGTTGAGTGGCGGAACTCAACGCCGCGCTTTGCCTAGTTTACCAGAGCGAACAAAATGGAAATAGAAAAATCCATTTTCCCCGACTGGGAATCGAACCCAGAAACCGTCGCGTTACTGACAGACGTTACGCCTCACGCATACAATTTTTTAATATATTTTTAATACCTAATGTAGCGATGTAGTATTTGAACAAATCTTTGAATATTTAAAACTATATTACAAACTATTCTTATAACCATTGTCTTTACTTTTTCAAAATTACGATAAGTAATAAATACTTACTTAAAGCATCTGTAACAATGAACATATATTAAAATCGTGCTCATCCTTTACATACAATATATGTTAAATATTAATATGTATATTTAAATATATCTAATTACGTTTTAAACAATTCCAGCCATGTTCATGATCGGAGGAGTAGCGGTGTACCCGGCGGCGTGGAGCGAGACCGCCGTGCAGGAGACCTGCGGCCCGACTGCTGACCAGTACAATATAGGTAACTAACGCAGTGTCTAACCAGTCTCACCAGGTTCCTATTTGTTCCTGCAGTTCCCTTCGTCTATCCTGCCATGTGCGGGATAAAGCTTAAAAACATATAATAAGTGGTATCAATATTAAATACTTCCGCTTATTTATAAAGACTTTTTTAATAAGCTTAATTGTAAAGCCTTCTTTAGTATTATATATTTACATACATACGCGTCCAGGTCGCTGTCACATCCGTTGGGCTTACCTACTAGCCGTCATCGGCTGTCTCGATGGCGTGGTACTCGCAGCACTCGCCTTCATCCTAGCCACGAGACACGTGCGTCTACAGCCGGATACTTCCTATCCTGCTGATCTATATAAGGGTATGTAGCTTTACCTATATACAAGAGTTTTACACTATGTCCAAAATTTAGGATAATTATAGGTAAAGGTAGGATAAGGTAGGTGTTAATGTTTATTAAGAATTGTTTTTCTTTTTGTGTGACTCTAGTGTCGTCGCGGTGTAGTGACTCACATGATCCAATAACTAGACTGGGACATATTGTAACGTGTAAACCAGGAGTAGAGGGTTAAGAGTGCTGTAGTTATGTATATAGTTCTTAAAATGACCATAAATAAATGTAAGAACAGGAAATTGATATAGTACAGAAAAGAAATCAAAGTCAAAGATTATTCAAAGTAAGAACTTGCAGGCTTTATTTTTTGAACGTCAAATAATTTATTATCTTCTTCTTCTTCTTCTTCTTTATTCTCTTTATTTATGGCGTTTCGAGCGTGCCTATTACACAATTCACTTCGCCAATGTCACGTTGAATGAAGAACACACAATGGAGAATGTACGGAAAAAAAGAGATATCATTACACAGTTGGAGAATGCATGTTTAAAAGAGATCCAGTTTAAATCCTTCACCTATAACAAAATCACAGATATCTACAATATATACAGACAATAAATGGGGTTAGTACCAGTTCGCTAAAGTTAATACCACAGATCTGAGAAGAACTTAAAAAAACTCATTGGAACCTACTTTATTTTTGTGTTTAATTTATATATTTGCGACGATTGAATATCTAATAAATTCTATTAAATAATATATCAATAACATATATATATGTATAAAACTTCATTAACATATATATATATATATATATATATATATATATATATATGTATGTATGTATGTATGTATGTATGTATGTATGTATGTATGTATGTATGTATGTATGTATGTATGTATGTATGTATGTATGTATGTATGTATGTATGTATGTATGTATGTATGTATGTATGTATGTATGTATGTATGTATGTATGTATGTATGTATGTATGTATGTATGTATGTATGTATGTATGTATGTATGTATGTATGTATGTATGTATGTATGTATGTATGTATGTATGTATGTATGTATGTATGTATGTATGTATGTATGTATGTATGTATGTATGTATGTATGTATGTATGTATGTATGTATGTATGTATGTATGTATGTATGTATGTATGTATGTATGTATGTATGTATGTATGTATGTATGTATGTATGTATGTATGTATGTATGTATGTATGTATGTATGTATGTATGTATGTATGTATGTATGTATGTATGTATGTATGTATGTATGTATGTATGTATGTATGTATGTATGTATGTATGTATGTATGTATGTATGTATGTATGTATGTATGTATGTATGTATGTATGTATGTATGTATGTATGTATGTATGTATGTATGTATGTATGTATGTATGTATGTATGTATGTATGTATGTATGTATGTATGTATGTATGTATGTATGTATGTATGTATGTATGTATGTATGTATGTATGTATGTATGTATGTATGTATGTATGTATGTATGTATGTATGTATGTATGTATGTATGTATGTATGTATGTATGTATGTATGTATGTATGTATGTATGTATGTATGTATGTATGTATGTATGTATGTATGTATGTATGTATGTATGTATGTATGTATGTATGTATGTATGTATGTATGTATGTATGTATGTATGTATGTATGTATGTATGTATGTATGTATGTATGTATGTATGTATGTATGTATGTATGTATGTATGTATGTATGTATGTATGTATGTATGTACGTACGTACGTACGTACGTACGTACGTACGTACGTACGTACGTACGTACGTACGTACATACATACATACATACATACATACATACATACATACATACATACATACATACATACATACATACATACATACATACATACATACATACATACATACATACATACATACATATATATATATATATATATATATATATATATATATATATATATATATATATATATATATATATATGTATAAAACTTCATTAACATATAGTATTAACCACCTTATTATCTAATAATGACATAGTAATCTTGTCATAATTGTTATAATTAAATACCATACTGTAATTCCAGTACTGCATTTAACACTATACACTGCATTTCAACAAGTCACGAGCAAGTTCCACCCTGATTACTGCATCTACACTTAGTGGCGACGAAAACGAGTTTAAAACATTTATTAATAATTTGTTTACTAAGTTATGCTTACATGATCATATCAAATTTAATGACGTTAAGGTATATTTTATGGGATTTATGGCGTTTGTTTACGTTAGAGTCGCCAAGTTTTGGAACTAATGCTTGGGTCTAGCTTTTCTGATAAATTAAACCCTGGAGCGTTTAAGAGTAGAACAGGTTTCTTTTGGACTGGCATGTACCGGCTTCGGCTTCGTCTACACTTTCCGTCAGGTGAGATGTGAGATTAAAAAAATTAAACAAAGACAGATAGAGCCTAGTGTCAAAACATTCTGTGCTATGCATTTTGTCTAAATTTGACACATTGAGTTCTAAATGACGGAGTTGCCAGTGCAGGAAAATTAATATAATTAATTTCTAAGAGCCGATTTGAACTTGCGAATATCGCTTTTACAGTTAGATTCTGTCCTACTGCGCCTCATATTTCACATATTTACATCTCTATGTATATTTCGCTCTCTGAGCTAAGGAACTAGGGATATGTTTATATGCTTATCCCGCTATGCGGGCTATTGCGTGAAAGTATATAAAAGTATTTATAAAATATTATTGTCGTGCAAGTCATAAAAAGCAACTTACAAATTGTGTCAAGAACGCATCGTGTGTTGCTTGCGCTTTGCATTAGCAACTATTATTTATGCAACATGAACTCTATTTTTAACGTTATAAGAGTTATTTTATGTTTTTCGTTACATTAATAGGTTTCCTTGGTGTCAAATACCACAAAAGATCACTTTACTTGACATCCTGTTTGAGATTCTTGAGTTTCTACTTTACATGGGAATATTGTTATTTTTTTATTTCTTTATTTTTTGGTTTTTACTGAAGTTATGAAATAAAACTTATAAAAACTAAATAAAATATATTTATTAAAATTAATTACGTTAGATTTTGTATTTTTAATACTGTCATCATTTTATTTTTTACAGATAAAACACTAAATGAAATACAGATTATTATTTATTCATTTACAAACTTTGACATGTGTGTTGTCAAATTGAAATGTTTATGTTAAAGAGGAAAAATAATTTATGCAGAATGTTAAAAGATAACGCAATGAATAAAAAAATTAGCAAAAACACTTAGTATTTCTATTATAAAAGAAAAACAAAATCTACTGTTCTCTTTAATAATTTTTAGTTTTGTTTAACTTTTTTTTACTGAACGATTAAGACGTAAAAACATGACGTAAAGATATTACGTAAAATGTATAACTGTTAGGAAATCTTACAATTGTTTTTCATACCATTGACTAAGATAATTATAATTAGAGCATAATATGAGGTTATCGGTCGGAATACAATTTTTGTTCTAAAGTTTGAATCGTAAAGTAAATAAATAAGTGTATATTCTTTATATAATAAAAGACAAAGTGCCATAAGGATTAGCTTTTTTCGTCATTGCATGTTGAGTGGCGGAACTCAACGCCGCGCTTTGTCTAGTTGCCAGAGCGAAGAAAATGGAAATAGAAAAATCCATCTTCTTCTCATGGGAATCGAACTCACAAACTGTCGCGTTTATAGGCAGACGCTATGCCTCTGCGAAAATGTGAGACCAATCCAATAAGTTATCAGTTTTGTACTAGTACTTGTGTCAGGAACATTATTATAATATAATATTTATCTTATTTCCAGGTGAAGTGAATAATGCATACGTGACGGATGCAACATCAGTATCGGGGTCCCGCAAGTCTCTGGCGCTGCAGCCGGTGCTTCTGATGCATCCGCACGCGCCGCTCGACGTCGACACGTACTCGCACTACTCGGGTCGCACCGCAAGGTCTAAACATGGTATTTATGCTAATACTATGCATAATTATCAGTTGTAATTAGGAGTTTATGATATTTTCGTGTGTGTTTTATGTGAACGAGATAGATGTTTTAAGTTAATTTTAGAAGTAAAGTCTAAAATTTTGTGTTATTGTTGTTTTTAGTTTGGAATTGATGCTGGTATATGATTTTTTTTAATTGTCTTATTAAATCTATTGATTGTAATGTATTGATGTATTGGAGTTCATTTTTTTTATTTGATATTTGTATTAGAACAAAGCCCCAAGCTCCGCTAGATATTGACACGTGTTCAATTTACTATGATAGGGTATTGCAGAAGCGCTAAACTAAGAACTATGCATATGTATTAATAATCTGTTGTATTATGGAATTTATGCCAATTGAAATTAAGTGACTAATTGTTGTTAAAATATTTTGCCAATTATACGTAATTATGACTTGAAATGTATGTATGTAATGTTGACTTAGTTCAAATATTGGCGTGTAGCTGGCGCTGTTTTTGATTGTCTACCACGGAGTAACGAAGTAGTTTCTCTACTGACTAATAGATGGCGTTAATGTTCATTTCTTATGTATTCTGACGCTAGATGGCGCTGATTCAATTTCTATTTCTTCATTAACACCGGACAGACATTTATACGTAATTATTTCATAATCATCATTCGATTTAACCGATTCGTTGCGGATGGCACGGCTACCGTGCCATCGTTATTTTTTTCGCGTGGCGTTAGACGCGTGAGCCGTGCCATTTTGAAATCGATGAAAACTCCTTCAAATTTAAGTTTAGGGAGATCTACCCAGAACAAAACTATTTTAATTTTTCACGTGAATCAAGCTAGTAGCCTTCGTTTCTGTATATAACATGATTTTAAGGATGACAGGGGTATGAAACCTTTTTGAAACCATCACTTTTTTTTTGCACGTTGAAGTATTCCCAGTTCCCAGCTCGTTGAAAAGTTCCCAGTCTTGAGTTTCAATTTCTGTGTTTTCTTTAGATTTCAAATGTGCTGATTGTTCCCAGTCTTCTGAATATGTTTGCGAATTCTTCTCAAATATGTCGTCATCGGAGTCACATTGAGTTTCAATTTCTGTCTCGGGAATGTACTTTCTTTTACGCCGTATTTCTTAAACAATAAATATTTATCATCTATTCAGCAAAATGTTATTTTATACTGACAATAATAATTGTAACCGACTACCTAAGTTTGAGTGTAATTACATGACATGACATTTCTTAATAACTTCATAATCAAACTTGGTAGTTCTTCGTTTGCATAGTTTAAAATACTTGAAATTTCTTTAAAGGAAAATCATAACAACATTTTTAGACCCAAAGGTTTAGCACACCTGTATTTAGAAAGCCACTTACCCGCCATTTCCAAGAATACACTTATTTTTCCACTTTTTATACCTTGAAACAACGTTACTAGCTGTTCTCGTTGGATTTCGAATGTAAACTAACGTTTTTTTAACTTAGAATGTTCAAAACGCTTGTTTTTTTTTTCGCATGGCTGAAGACACAGGAGCCGTGTCATTTAATTGTATGGCGCTTGGCACGGCAGCAGTGTCACGGTATTTTTGTTCGACGCCACAGTTAGAAGTTTGCAAATTAGACATCGCAACGAATCGGTTAAATGAATTTAATTAGAAAATATATATATTTTCTAACGTAGTTGTTCGCCTTTTTTGCCAATTATTAGGAATTGCCATTTTTGTATCTGTTGTAATTCATTCACTAATTAATGTATATGTTAGTCTTTTTAGCGTTTATTTAATTACTTATTGTCATTTTATTGATAAATGAGACGAATTTAACATTTTACACAGATTATATTTAAGTAGAACCACATATAATTGTACTGTATTTAGTTCTCCTAAGTTCTATATTTTACTAACTGATTTAGTTGTAATATCCATACAAATCTTATTCAATATTTATAACTTGAAAATCTGTGTGTAAATAATTTCTCAAAAAACTTTGACAATCAATAAAATTATTTTAATTATATATTCCTATTATCCACCTTTGCTAATGATATTTCTGTATTTCTCTTATACAAATTAATTGGGACCAATTTGAAAATGATTGTATTCAATTTAATTTTTTTAGCGTACCTTTTATATAACACATGTATTAAATATTGTAAATATTATAGTTGTATTGTAGTAATACCTAGAAGTAATTAATAGAATATTATAACCAATGTACAATCTGACTTGTGCCTTGAAATATAATTTTGAATAAATGAGTTTTTATTTATTTTAGTGTCATTTTTTTATAGATTTACTAAGTTTAAAGTTCTAAGGTAAGTAAAGGTACTTGATATTAGACCTCTACTATGTATATTGTAAAATGAAGTAATCATGTGAGGAAAAACATATATCCTAGTCGATATTTTCCATTATTATGAATAAATGAATTTAAGTTAAAATTAGGACCGTCGTGGCGCTGAGGCGTAAAGTCTGCTTGTAAACACGACGGTTGGTGAGTTCAATTCTCACTCGGGGAAAATAATTTTTTCTATTTCCATTTTCTTCGCTCTGGAAACTAGGCAAAGCGCGGGGTAGAGTTCCACCACTCAACACGCAATGCCTCGAAAAAGGCGGAAAGCAGGGAACGGAGTGTCTTAACACTAGCCATAGGATGCTAGTGTTAAGACACTCCGTTCCCTGCTTTCCGCACTTCCTGCACCACCCTGTCATGTTCATGGTCCTGGGGTTAGCGTGACAACATAAAAAAAATTAATAACTAATTTACCTAAATTGAAACAAACAATGCCAAATTTCGTAATAAAACAATAATTTACAATTTATTCAACATCCAAACACTAGTTTCAGTAAACCCGTGGTTCTCGTCGCGCGTTTCCTTCGGCAGGTCGTAGTTAGCCAGACGCGTCATACGACTGCGTCTGTCTCGAGTGAGACCGTGGCGGCCTGGATCGCCTATTAATACCTAGAAATAAAAAATATATTTAATTTTTTTTTCTAACACTTTTTACTAGAATTCGTAGTTATATGTTTATATTTAAGTAATCTGTGAAAATACAAGGTGCTTTTTTTAGCTTCACGCTTTTATCCCGCACATGGCAGGGTAGTCAGAGAGAACTATAGGAACCTAGTGTTAAGACACTCGCTGTAGGTAGAGTCAAATTTGAAGTAGGGCAGCATTGGTTACAGGTAGGGCGGAAGTAAAAAAATATATTATAATTAATCTGCCCTCGAAGCACGGACCCCTAAATCGATCACCTAAAGTGATATATATACAAGAGTGCAAACGGTGATAGACAAATAATTTATTTTATCTAAGTTTTAGTATTTTTAAGTTAGGGCATTGTGATTTTGAGGTAGGGCATTACCCCACAATGCCCCCCCTTAGCTACGGCCCTGAGTCCCTGCTTTCTCCGTCCCCACTTTCCGCCGTTTTCGAGGCATTTTGTAAAGGCTTTATATCTTTTTCTATAGCCATATGTCACAGGTCAAATAATAGTAATTACCTATTTAGGCTATTTAATATATAGAGAAACTTACCTTTTTAATTTAGTATATGTTGTCCTGATTAATACTTTTATTACTGGCCTCCTTTGTAAATAGACTACGTGACGTTTATGTCAGTTTGAAAAAAAATGGCTGCATCGTTGTTATAAGATTCAGATAATATTGTTTTGTAATTAAAAAAGAAGAGGAACTGACACAGAAAGTACTAGCTTTTAATATATTTCCTCTACTTTTCAGATATTTAAGTTTTATTTAAACTTAGGCAACGTAATTTAGTTTGTCTAAGATTTGTCAAATGGAAGAAATGTTTTGTAATTTTTGTAATTATAGTCGTATTTTTAATTAGACGAAGTCAACTGACGTTTACTGTGTTGTCACTTTTTAATGAAAAAAAAATAGTGTAGCGACAAAGTGAATGATTGAAAAACTCTTAAATGAATAAAATTACTTGGATTGTTTAGTAGTGAGTTAGTGTTCAAATCTGCCGATATTGTTTTCAATACATAATATAATTGACACTATAGATGTATAAAATATAACAATGCATGATAGGAAATGAAAATAATAAACAACGCTGAATACATAATTCGTATTTATTCATTATCAGATGAGAAATCATCACTATCACTTTCGGTGACATTAATTATAAATCTGTCTGAAACATTGTCGATCATGCTGTCGAGACCATACATTTTATCCTCTTCTTTAATTATATGAGCAATGCAGCTACTCAATTTTTCAGCGTGATATGTTGAAGTCCTTCTTCAAAAAGTTTCTTTACTTCTGCCATTTTGAAAGTTTTATTATTTTTTGCAACGTATCCTTTAGCCTGCGCCCATACTAATTCAATGGGATTGAGCTCACAGTGGCATGGGGGCAGACCTAAAACAACTATCCCATGCTGCATTGCCATCTCGTCCTCAACATACTTGTCGGAATGTTCTCGTTTGTGCTGCCGTACAATGTCTGTAAGATTTGCTTTAACCATTGTTACTTGAAATGAAACACTTTTACTTGTTAGCAATTCTTGTATTCTAGCTTTAGTCCAAGACATTGTACGCAGCAACAGCATTGTAGGCAGCGCCGTGCCGCGCTTTGTAATAAACTATCTAAAACTGACTGTAGTTACATACTACTAGTAAATAACTTATATCAAAGCACTTTTATACGATTCTATTGTAAAATAGAAATATAATTTTTTTCTATTATAGTTTGAAATGATTAACTATTTACACTCATTCTTCATTCATCTGATTGAACGACAACTCAACGCGTCACTATTACTTTAAATATGACAACATTATATTAGAAAGTGACATTAGTTACTGTCAGCTGGCTTCGTCTAATTAAAAATACGGCTATAAGGGTAATCCAATCAAACTTATTTTTACATATTGATGCATTTTAATTGCGCACACTTAGAGAGGCGAGTTTTTGACCTAGAGTTTTAGTTTTACTTTTTGTATCGCTTTAAAGATCTCGAAATGGCGGTCTCGAATTGGTGAAAAATATAGCCGATGTTGGAACTTGAACAGTTTATTTGAAAAGTTAGCCTGTTGCTTTTCATTTATTTACATGTACGCGGTAACCTACTAATATTTAACTATTTATAAAGTAACGTCACTATTTTTACTGTTAAATCCCCAAAAGAATCAAGAATTAGCATTTACCTACCATTTTCCCGTCTTCAGCAAGTTTATATAACCAATTAAAGAGTATCTCCGCGAACTCCTCGTTGTAGAACATGTCGCCTATTAATATTGTATCGAAGTTGTCACAGTTCGACCCGATGTAATTGTTGCCGTCTGTTTCGATACTCGCGGCGTTTAGTTCCGCGTTGATTTTTGTAGCGATAAGTGCATCTGGAAATGAAGTTATTTGGGTTTTTGTAGAGGTTATTAAGTACATAATTTCTTAAATTTTAATCTTCTATAGTGTTTGACTTTTTAAAAGTTTGAAACGCTTCAAAAATTTTAAAATATATCGATAGCATCAAGTATAGATATTAGTGCATACTCATTCTGGGCATTCGTCTCTTTTACATGTACAAAATGGAAAAATTCCAAATTTTTCTGCTGAAAAGCTTAAAAATTATGACAAGACAAAAGTTAAACCTTGTGTTGTGAAGGGGTGCCAGTTTATTAATAATATATATAGTACACTTTTTACTTTTAAGTATCAAATTTTATCCCGCTTACTGCAAGCCGAGGGAACCGCAGAAACCTTAGAAAACTAGTGTTAAGACACTCCGTTCCTAGCTTTCCGCCTTTTTTCGAGGCATTGCATATTACGGAACTCAACGCCGCGTTTTGCTCGAACCAGTTCCATTGGAAATGAAAAATTCGCTCTTCTCCAAATGGAAATCGAACTCACCAAACCGTCGTGTTTACAGGTAGACGCTTTAAACAAGTTTTATTTAATGCCACTGATGTTGCCATGGTAACGCGTATTTCATTCACTGTAATCTCTATTACTTATGATTATAGTATTAATACGTCATCACTTTCATAATATGTTGCTTAATTTCAACTATATTGTAAGATAGGGGATGTAGCTCAGTGGTAGAGCGTTCGCTTTGCATGTGAAAGGCCCCGGGTTCGATCCCCGGCATCTCCAACTTTTTGCTTTTTTTGTATATCATTTGTAGACATATATTTTTGTATCACATATACGTATTATATTTAACTTTAATAAATAATATTATGTAATGAATAAGATCGAAAAAAGGTTGAATTAAGATGAAGTAAATATTTGCCACTAGGTGGCGATAGTTCAACACTTATCTGATTTAATATTTTTTATCTGCTTTTTTATTTCTTATCTTTTGTGTATTAAGACAATTTAATTAATTCAATTAAATTAGATAAGATAAAGTCCAATAATATGGGAATCAAACCGGCTACTACAATACCGTTGTACACATCTCTAACGCAGACGTGACAACATAGATATATATTACTAAGTTACATCTAATTTACAGTATAAATAATTACTTATACTAATATAATGAAGTTCACAAGTCAACCAATAATCAGTTAATAAATGTCATTTAATTTCAATTAATAATATTTCTTTTTATTTGAAGTAATCTAACACAATACAGCTCGGTTAGTTATACACAACTATTAGTTATTTCCGTAGAAGTTAGAAATATACTAAAAACCGACATGGCACTAAGGCGTAGCGTCATACTGTAAACAATGGTTATGGGATCGATCTCGCTTGCAGATACTGCGTTTCCTGGAAACGAAATATGTTAAAACTAAGTGTTATATGCTGTATAGTACTCACATTTATCTATATCGTTAGCAACTACTGTCGTACTGTTGTCATTCACTATAGCGGCCGCTATGGCGCCGGCGCCGCAGCCGCAGCCGACGTCCAACACTCTTCTATGTTCCAGTAACTTGGGATTGTCTAAGATATATCTGTAATGAATAAGGAAAATATTCATATTTTTGTATAATGTACTTCTTTATAGCAAGCTTTAGTTCACAATTTAAATTCAAGTAACTATTAAAAAGAGATTTTTTTATTTTTAGGTTTGCTTACTCAAAGGGTAAAACAAGACCATATTACCTAAGCCTTTTTCATGTTTGTCTCCAGGCTGTATCTCATAAACCGTAATATCTAAATAGGTTGAAATTTTCACAAATTATGTATTTCCGTTGCCGTTATAATAACAAATATTAAATAATATATATTAAGGGGGTTCCCCATACAATAAACGCGTTTTTTTACTTTTTCTTTACTCAAAACGGTAACAGGTAGACGCTCTGAATTTTCACAGAATATTTACTTGTTTATGTGTATACCTTTCAAAATAAATAATTAAATATTCCGTACAATAAACATAATAATTATAAATAGTGTTACCCAGCGGGATATATACGAGTGCTAATAGCACTTAACCGATAATTTTAATAATTTTTTTTCCATTTTCGTTGTATTTTCAGGAAGTCTTCTTTTATACCCAAGATAGCGTCAAATTTCAGAATTTTTCTTTTTCAATCACTCAGTAGCGATAAGGTGTTTTATACCTTAATAATATATTTTTAAATAAGATTTCAAAACAACGCCATCTATTGGACGTACAGTGTAATCTGGTCCAAACATGAATAGCCGTTAAAGTGATTTATTTTTATTATACTCTTTGCTAAGAGAAACACTTTAAATATTAGCGTAACAAGTGGAAATATAAGGAATTTGAACCAATCAAATAAACTATATATCTAACTTAAGCGCTTTAACCTTGCAATACATTTATCTCGTTGTATAAATAAGTAAATAAATATTTTTTTCTTGTATTTATTATTATTATTAGGAGAAAAATATTAGTATATATTTCAAATTTAGTTTCAGTACAATTCATCATACGTGGTATATCAAATAGGTTTAAAAAATCGTAATTAAAGACATAATACTCAATAAATTGAATATATTTAGTTAAAGAAGCGGGAAAACATAGTGTTTATAATTTTAATCATTTTTTAGGTTCCTTTTTTAGGTTTTAGGTTACTGGGTTCCTAGGTTGGCTTTTAGGTTACTAGGTTCCTTCGGGTCCTGCGGTTCCCCCTGTCTATCCTGCAAGTATTGATAAAGCGTGAAGATATAAGAAAATAACTTTTATCTCTGTTTCAATTATTGGGTAAACAATTAATGAATATATAATTTTATTATTTCTATAATTTCGTTTATTATAGTATATGTATAAAAGTATAATATAAAGGAAATAAATAAAAAAGCTCATTTAGTTAATAGGCTAAAAATATAACTAGTTTATATATTTTATTCTAACTTTCGCCAACGTCCATACCACGTTGAACACACCGGTTCTCGTCCGATCACCGAAGTTAAGCAACGTCGGGCGCGGTCAGTACTTGGATGGGTGACCGCCTGGGAACACCGCGTGACGTTGGCTTTTTGCTACAATTTTTTCTTAAATTTTAGGCATCCAACTAAATCAATGAACTCATAATGTTTATATAGTTTGCGTTTCTTATGCCTATTATTCGGGCAAACCTGACTGAACTGTAGCGACAGAGAGGGCTCTACATTTGACTAATCTAATGTTGTCAATTTTTTTTCCTACTTCCGAGGGTTGCGTTGCCTCACACCTTTAGAATCATGAAAATCTTGTTTTCTTTAAAATTTTACTTCATTAAATGTTCTAGAATGAGGACCGTCGTGGCGCAGAGTCGTAGCGTCTACCTGTAAATGGTTCGATTCCCATGTAGAGAAGATGATTTTTCTAAGGATTTATCTATTCCCATTTTTACGCTCTGGAAACTAAGCAAAATACGGCATTGAGTTCGAAATAGGTGGGAAGCAGGGACGGAGTAAAATAGGGACTAAGCAACGGAGTGTTTTAACACTAGGTTCCTATGGTTCCTGCAGTCCCTGCCATGTGCAGGATAAAGCGTACAGCTAAAAAACAAAAGAATTTTCAATATTTTCATACATTTTTCGTTAGTAATATAAATATTGTACTGTCGTGAACATGATTTAAATTAGCGCTGCATCATTTTCCAGAAGCCATGACAAAAATGATATAATAGTACAAAATTAGCTAAAGATAAAAATTACTTCTTAGAAAAATGTCTTAAACGATCTAGATTTTCTTAGAAAATAGTCCCATTCATTTTGATACACGTTTATTGAACATTTACTTTGTGTAACATTTTGGCATATTTTCAGAAATTATTAAATAAGCAAAAACAACCTTATTCTTATAGACATAGAGCTTATAATTGTATCACACTAAAGACTATCTATTAAGTAGCTGTTAGCAACTTCGTCGAACATGGCTAAATAATTCATTGGTGTTCCTCGAAAGCCTATCGAGATAATACTTCAGATTTTTATTTCATTCTTGTACTAAAACGTGATTCATATTAAAGTACAGAAAGGAATAATTTTTAAACTATATACTTAAATGTTATCTTGTCATGACATATGACTTTAAAGAAAACTAAAGTCACCTAATCTTATACTAAATTTTAATTTATGCTTGCCATATTAAACAATCAGAAAGCAGGGACTACGCAACGGAGTGTCTTAACACTAGGTTCCACAGTTAATGCAGTTCCATCTGCCTACCCTGCCGACCATGTGCGGGATAAAGCGTCAATCTAAAAAAAAATTAAAACATGTTATATATATATTTTCTATATTTCCGCTTCGTGTTTTTTCTTACATTTAGCAGGATAAGCACTTAAACAGTATCCGCTATCAAGATAAGAAGTGTCAAGACACTCTGTACCAGCACCGGGGATTGAACCCCTAACCATCGCTTTTATACCTAGATTTTTAAAATTCAAAGGCATAACCTTTCACGATTTTTATGTACACTAATATTTAAATATCTATTAAAAATATTTCAGAATAGTTCAAAGTTCAATTCTCCAACGTGAGTCAACTGTGTCTGTAACTATTAAATAATAGTATGCAGATCATACGATGGTAAAAACAAATGAACGTATGAATCATACAGTAATTTCGCTACAACGATAAACGAATACATCCTTTATGGAGTTTGACAACAGAGAGGTTTATATACAAAGTAACACTACAAAATCACTATATCTAATCGACAGGTATGTATAATTTTTTTATATATATATTCTTCCGTTTTCCCTTTCTGCCGTTTTCGAGGCATTGCGTGTTGAGTGGCGGAACTCAACGCCGCGCTTTGTCTAGTTTGCCAAAGCGAAGAAAATGGAAATAGAAAAATCCATATTCCCCGACTGGGGAAACCGTCGCGTTACAGGCAGACATTGCGCCTCTGCGCCACGACGAATTATTATACTAAATAAATGAGAGTGTTTTAATGATGTAAAATGGTATGGTATGTATAATGATATGATGGTAATTAACCATGAGGAATACAGAAGCGACATTAAATGTAATAATTCAAATCAAAGAAATTAATATTATATATACAAAACGTAGACGTACTCACTAACTATAGAACCTCGTAGATAAATCTCTATTTTTTAATTATAGCTACCTACTACCTACAAAACTACCTACTACCTGCAAAGCTACCTACTAACTACAAATCTGTCTACTACCTACAAAGCTACCTACAAAAGATAATATTTTTAATGCTACGAACCCTTAGGTTTTTAAGGCATGGTGGATATTTTTTGAGGTCACTTTCTAGGCTCTTCTACAATAGAAAATCTTACAATTCCTACAACAGTATATTTTAGTACCAACACCTCCATGTAATTGCATCAGCTGTATCGCGTACCAAAGTCCTGCTTTGAGGTCGTTAACTTAAATATTTTTCACATTATTATAGTTAAACGAGATACAGTTTAAAATTTACTACAATCATCATGATACAGCGTTTATTTGTTTTTTGTTATAATATTTGTAAAAATAATTAATACGTAGACGTTATATGTGACATGTGAAACGAAAATGAACGCTTTGGTAGTGGATTCCGTTCTCACTTGAGGTAAGATACATGCATATCACGCTTTATCTAATGGGGTAGTCAGAGAGAACGAAGCGATAAACGCTGCGGTCCCTGCATACCTTTTTCGCCTCGTCCACTGTCATTAACCTCTTCACACATGCTCTCCGGGAGTCCTCATGCTTTTCACGTGACCTTCCTCCAGTATCTTCAATACTGTGTTTACGAAAGTCAATTGAGGTCTCCCCTTACCTCTCTTACCACTAATCTTGCTTCATAAAAAAATATATGAAGTAAAAGTGTGATAAGATTGACATAATAAAAGTAGCACAGACTAAAAAGTACTATTTTTTTTTAACTTCACACTTTATCTCGTATATTGCAGGGTAGGCAGAGGTAACTGCAGGGACCATATGAACCTATCTTTAAGACATTCCGTTCTTTCCTGCTTTCTCTGTCCCCGTTTTACGCCTTTTTCGAGGCATTGCGTGTTAAGTGGCGGAAATCAACGCCGCGCTTTGCATAGTTTCCAAAGCGAAGAAAATAGAAAAGCACTATTTAATTATTTAAATAATCCTTAGCTATTCTATATAATTGTGATAAGTGACCAAAACAAAAATGACTAATGTTATTGCCACTTGTCGTGACGACTGTGTTCCACTTCCAACGTGGACGTATTCACGTGTACGAGCGTGTCTCAGCTGATGTAACGTGAAGACATCAAATAACATCTACTTGTTAAATTATATACTACATAAGAGCTGTAGGGCCAATTTCACCAGTTATGGATAAAGTTTCTATAGTAAGTTGGTAGTTAATGCTGTCTATCAGATAAAGGCTGATACTTTAAGCGGTCTTTAACTGCTAGGTATTTCTATCTGAGACCTGTGTAACCAAAATTTATTATTAATGTTCCGGACAAGAAATTATTTCCTATCTGTAGCTTTATTAGGAAGTGGTGAAACCCGTCCTTAAAATAATATATATTGTAACGGTACATAAAAACCTTATACTCTTAATACTCAAATCAATGATTTTAAGTTTTTTTGTGTGATTGTTTGTAAATTTATTTTTATGCACATCAATCTGACAAAATTTGGCGTTTGTGTTAGATTTTGTTTTAGTTACGTAAAACAATAATATTACAAATGTAAAATATATATGCATATTATTTCTTTTTTTTAGCTTCACGCTTAGATACTCCCGCACATGGCAGGGTAGGCAGAGTGAACTGCAGGAACTATATGAGCCTAATGTTAAAACACTCCGTTGCTTAGTCTCTGCTTTCTCCGTCCCCACTTTAAGAATAAACTAGAAAGAAAGGAATACTACTATAATATATTTCTTTATATATTTAACGTACGTGGATTCACGAAAAAAAAAATAACATATAAAATTTCTTTTATAGTGTTTTATCTATTTATTTGTATAAATAAAACAAAAATAGAAAGACTTTTTTTCTCCACATTATCTAAATATATATATGACTAATGACAATTATATGTTCTAACAACATAATTATATGTCATAACAATTATACCTATATAGTTCGACCGCGTGGAAGTAATGACATGGAGATACTAGCGCTGGAACTGATGTAACATATTGACATGTAATAAGATTGGTTTTAGAAAAAATGTATAATGCATACAAATGATTTTAGTTAATTTAACTTTTCATACATTTTTTTTTAACTTCACGCTTTATCCCGCACAAGGTAGGGTAGGCAGAGGGAACTGCAGGGACCGTGGGAACCTAGTGTTAATTATAGTAAATTGCGCAATATAGAAGTACATCTAGTTTTACGTAATGTGAATTTTGACTCCTTCCAATTGCATTTCAGAAGCTTCATAAAATTTTGTATCAGAGAGTTTTGTGTCCAGGCACTCCATTCTCCGCTTTCCAGCTTAATGACTAGACTATTGTGAATCAATGAAGCGCTTTCTATTTAAATTTTAATAAAATTATAATTTTAGTTACCAATTGGCTATTGGATTAACAAAACGATAGTGAACTAGAATAATATTAATATAATATATATTTAAATTCAAATAATCAAAAATAGATAACGTTTTTTTTTTTTAGCTTCACGCTTTATCCCGCACACGGCAGGGCAGGCAGAGGGAACTGCAGGAACTATATGAACCTAGTGTTAAGACACTCCGTTGCTTAGTTCCTGTTTTCTTCGTCATCATCACTTTGTTTATATTTTTCTGAAAATAATATTTTTTTCAATATATGTAGTAAAACTGTTTACACCTAACCTGCTTTGTCATATATTAAGTCCTTAAATGTAATTGTTGCCTGGAAGAGATTACTGCAACTACAAAAACTAAAAAATAATAAATTATGTTTATTTTTCTGTATTCGGTAAAATTTTGTGTACAATAAAGCAGTATTTATTACTTCTATAGAGTTTAATTCTAAACATATATACAAAAAACCACATTTCCATACAACTTGTAAGCCTGGATGAGTCATTCATCCCGTTAAGGGTAGTTCCTAGAAACCACCCCGTGAGTCACGCTGCGTCGGGGCGGTTACAGGGGGATGAAGCCTCCCTCTCATACACTATACGTGAAGTAAAATTTATTTTTCAGGCCTAGTTTTCCTGAATTACTAAATATCTGACTCATATGTAGTAGAGATCAAGTAACATTTTACATGCATGAAATGTTTTGTTTGTTAATAATGAATTAGACGTGCATAAACTGCATGCATGAGTTGCATGACTTGCATAAAATTGGGCGAAAGGTGGAGAGCGGAGTGAACAACGTGAAGCCAAGTTTAATGTATTTAATTTATTGAAAAACAGTGGAATAGCTAAAAGTAGTTTATTTTTAGCTGTTATGTAGAATTTCAATGCTAGGAATTGTTCATTCGGTCTGTAAGAAAACAAGGTTATATATATATATATATATATATATATATATATATATATATATATATATATATATATATATATATATATATATATATATATATATAACCTTGTTTTCTTACAGACCGAATGTATATATAGAGCACGTATATATATATATATATATATATATATATATATATATATATATATATATATATATATATATATATATATATATATATATATATATATATATATATATATATATAACCTTGTTTTCTTACAGACCGAATGTATATATAGAGCACGTATATATATATATATATATATATATATATATATATATATATATATATATATATATATATATATATATATATATATATATATATATATATATATATATATATATATATATATATATATATATATATATATATATATATATATACGTGCTCTATATATACATATATATAGAGCACGTGTTCGCATCGGTCGTGATCTGTTGTAGGTCGTGTAATGCCTGATTGACTGATAACGATAAGCATGTATACGTTTACTTACTTTTGTTAATCCATGAGTCATATGATAGTTTTACTTGTAATAAGTTTTTGTAAGAGAGAGATGTAATCATGACGGTTTGTGGGTTCGATTTCCACTCGGAGAAAATGGATTTTCCATTTCCATTTTATTCAATCTAACAAGTTGGCAAGCGCGGCGTTGAGTTTTGTCACTCCTCGAGTAATAATACCTCAAAAAGACTGAAAGCGGAAAACGGAGTGTCTTAACATTAGGTTCCTGCGGTTCCTGCGGTTTCTCTGCCTATCCTGCTATGTGCGGGATAAAGCGTGAAGCTATAAAAAATATAATTAACAATTACTAAGTAGGTATGAGTGAAAAAGGCTTCACGGTCAAGATTAAAGTCACGTACATGTACAATATAAATTATTGTTGTTGGAGATATATGTACATGTTACATATTAGCCACATATAACAGATACGCGATAAGTGTTCCTGAAAGTAATGATTCATCGGAATTCAATGAATGTACTCACTGTAAGATGTATGAAAAATATATATATTTTTAGAAATATGATATAATATAATATATTTTAATAAATATTAAATATATTATCATATATTTTCATTATTCTTTTAAAGATATATAAGTTATATAAAAGAAAGGTTATACGCTTTTCTATAAAAACAATTCAAGATATTTCTCAGCTCTCCTGAGTTTCAGATACTGTCTAGTTTAGTCAATGTACAGACAGAAAAAAGAATACAAAAAAAACTTTTATAAAATTAATATTATATAAAAGTGACAAATTCTTTAGAAATTCATCTTCTTGGTATCTTCTTTGCTAAGGGCGTTTTTAACATCTTTAGTGGCAGAGCTTGATCATCTACTTCCCTTAAGTACGTTTATTTGGTGCTTTCCTGAAAGCCTTTATATCTTACTTTACGGAGTCAGACCTTCGAATAGGTGATCTTTCTTTGTTCTTTTTCCACTTACTTCATCCATCACAACCAGTTCATCACAGCTGTCAAGGTGTCTCCGTTTCTTTAGAGATGGTATACCAACATTAACTTTTTTTTTATCTTTTGTACATTTTCACGCCTTATCCCGCTTCACCAGTAAAAAAAAGTAGTGTTAATATTCTTTAACTGATTTCAAAGTATTGCGTCATTTTCTATGAAAGTTTGATCCTTCAACATCCAGACGCCACTTGGACACTCCACGATGACCTCAACCTCAAGGGACTCTCTCAAACTTTTAATAAATTAATGTTTAGTAAAATAAATAGAAAACACTTAACATAATGGCTTCACGACACTCTCAAGGACACTAAATTGTAAGGGTCGAGGTCGAGATCGAGGCCAGGGGTCGGGGGTCACGGCCGAGGTCGCGAGTTCAACACATTATAAAAGAAAGAAATTAACATTTTTGTACATATTGTATGTTTTTTGTATATATTTTGCAAGGAACAAAGACTAAGGTACAAATATATACTAAGTAATATAAACACTTGAGGACCGTCGTGGCGCAGAGGCGCAACGTCTGCCTGTAAAGCGACCGTTTCTGGGTTCGATCCCCAGTCGGGGAAGATGCATTTTCTCCGACTGGTGATCGGACAGGGGACCGGACTGTGGACCAGAAACCTTTATTCTGTGAGATCGAAATAATTACCCGGTTAGAGTCTGACCCTTTAGAGCTATTGATGTAAGTATAGCTTAACTTTACTACTGAAAATAATCTAAAATATAAATTATTCTCAAATTCTCTCTCTCTTTCTCTTAAAATTATTCTCAGACATAAGAAAAAAACCAGCTGTTATTCTTCTCCATTTTGTCAGTATGAAATATCTAGAAAATTTTAAGATAATCCTATGATATACATATCTTTAAAAAGATGACAACTATGACTCACTGTGATAAAATCCCAAGCATTCTGGGATGACTCATATCTTTTGCCCTTGTCTTTCATATGTAAATTTCGTGCTATCTATCCCTTTTGTTAGTTAGTCCGTCTCGCTTCAACCATTACAATTTATTTTCCATCTCTCTCTCTCATCTAAGGCTTTGCGTTAAGAATGTAAATTACCTTTCTTCTATCTCCTGAGAATTGATCTGTATTCATAGACCCATAGTTCATATTTTGTAAGGTTATTTAATGGCATTAAAAATATTTAAAATGTTTTATATATATTTAAATAACATACTATATATTATATTACAGTACATGTTTATATTATTACTCTATATCACTAATATATTGTATATTAGTGGACAGCATTAATCTCTATTAAGGAAACGAATTACGTTTTTTTATTTCGCTCTGACAACAAGAATAGTAATATCTCTAACCTAACTCTCCCTCCTTTTCTTTACTACTTTTATTCTCCATAGTTACCCTAACACAATTGAAAGTTGTTTTCTATGTTTTATTTAAATATAAAAGATAATAAGAAGAAAATAAGATATAATTTTGTGTAGGTAAAGAAAACCAAAAAAAAAACTAAAAGAGTTGTTGATGCGTCAAATAAGCGTTGTCATAGCAACGTGAATTAGTTGTAATTAAAAAAAATGTCAATTTTTGAGCTATTATTTATTAGAACAAAAACTAATATATTAATAATAATATTAGATGATTAAGGTAAATTTAATACAATTAAATATTCAAAACAGATGTTAGTAATTCAACGAATTAAGTTGTTTACGACGCGTTTGACACATAAAATGTACTCGTATATATAGAACGATTTCCTCAAACCGTAGTACAAATATTGGGTAGTTTAGGAAATCCCACAGATAATGGTACACTATAACCTTATCTAATTCTATTAAGTTACCGCAATACCGGAAATACAAAACAAGTGTCGTTTATATACTAATAATATGTAGTATATATCACTTGATTTTTCTACTAATAATGTGACTAATTATTATTTTAATCAATATTTTCTTCTTCTTCTTCTTCACACAATTCATTACGCCAATGTCACGTTGTATGGAGAATACACAATTTAGAATGTATGGTAAAAAAGAGATAGTATAACACAAAAGAGGAATGCATGTTTAAAAGAGATCACCTATAAAAAAACCAACAGATCAGACAATATATATAGACAACACTTCAAGTTATAATAGATAATATTTTACACTGGCGTTAGCTTATATTTTAATGTTATTTTTTATATAACATACAAATTTACACAAACATTAACAAACACTGAACACTTAAGAGGACGAGGGACTTTGAGCGGAAGAACATTATATAAGGTACGGATTAATTTCGGACAAGAAAAAAGGATATGAGAAGAGGAACGTTCAATAAAGTCCTCCAACAAAGGAACCTAGTGTTAAGACCCTTCGTTGCTTAGTCCCTGCTTTCACTGTGCCCGCTTTCCGCCTTTTTCTGGGCATTACGTGTTCATTAAGGAAATCAACGCCGCGATTTACCTGTTTTTAATAACGAAGAAAATAGAAATAGAAAAATTCATCTTCTCCTAGTGGGAATCGAATCCACAAACCGTCGCGTTTACAGGTAGACGCTAATTCTTTTTGACAATTTAAAATTGACAGTACTTCAAAAGTATCAACTAAGAGAAATAATATGTTTTTTTTTAATATATTAAACGTAAATTAACTTACAAAAAGCAATTAACAAGCGTCCTTAACATAAATATGAAGTAAAAAATATTATGACACTAGTTAATAAAAAACATAGTCGCGTCTATAAATAGGAGCGTAAAACCCACAAATGTATGACTCATACTTTTACTAAATGATATAAGGTTCTATATTGAATGAAGTTTCATGAAACGTATTATTAAATAAAAGTAGTATCTATCATTTAGACCATAAAGCTGATTTTTGTTTGCACATTTGTTATGAGATATTACATTTTGATATAAGAATGTTCATTGATAAATATCTTACTATAGACATCAATGAAACTTGTCTTTTTCATTGTTTTCTCGCTATCTTTATTTTATTTGATATTTTGATTTATATTTTTTTATATAACTAGAGACATATTTGGTCAGGTCTTAAAGACCAAAGATCCAGCTAGAGTCGAATTTGAAGTAGGGCAGCATTGGTTACAGGTAGGGCGGTAATAAAAAGGATTACAATTGATCTGCCCTCGAAGGACGGTCCCCTAAATCTAAGCTATGCGTAGACAAATAATGTATTTTATTTTAGTTTTGGTATTTTTAAAGTAGGACTTTGCCCCACAATGCCCTCCCCTTAGCTACGGCCCTGCAAAGATCCCTTCTACTATATAATAGTATAAACAATAACTAATAATTTAAATAATTAATAGTATTAGAACGATTTTTATATATACACACACACACACACCTTCACGCTCTATCCTCAGCGGAAAAGTCAGAGAGAACGGAGCGGTGGAACCTTTTGAAATAATTTTATTGTTTTATATATAATTAAATTTTTTTGTAGCATACCAAATTCCTTAGTAATACGACAAATGCACTGTATTTTTGTATATAATTTCTCAAAACGATTTGAACTTACTACTACCATTCTTTATTTTAGTTAAACAAATCATAAATGGTGAAATCTTAATAATAATGCTTAAATAACTTAATGCGTATTTTTTGCTTTTGCTCAAATGACTAGCATGTAATGTTTATTTTTTTGTAAAATAATTGACCTTGGATGGAACTTAAAATAACATTATTGGTAAAATGTTATACGTCAATATTGACAATTTAATGCATTTTAAAGTCGGTTATAAAAACGGTTTGTGGGTTCGATTCCTCCTCGGGGAAGATGAGTTATTCCGCTTTCATTTTATTCGTTCTGGAAATCAGGCTAAGTGCGGCGTAGAGTAAACACGCAAAGGCGAAAAGCATGAAACGGAGTGTCTTAACACTAGGTTCCCACGGTTCCTGCGGTTCCCTCTGCCTGCACTGCAACGCGCGAGAAAAAAAAAGTATAAAAAGTAGAGGTTGACGCTTCACGCTTTATCCCGCACATGGCAGGGTAGGCAGAGGGAACTGCAGGAACCTAGTGTTAAGACACTCCGTTACTTAGTCCCTGCTTACTCCGTCCCCACTTTCCGCCGTTTTCGAGGCATTGCGTGTTGAGTGGCGGAACTCAACGCCGCGCTTTGCCTAGTTTGCCAGAGCGAAGAAAATGGAAATAGAAAAATCCATCTTCTCCGACTGGGGATCGAACCCAGTAACCGTCGCGTTACAGGCAGACGTTGCGCCTCTGCGCCACGACGGTCCTCATTGACGCGTTAAAGAGACTGTTGACGCGTTAAATATGCGTTGCCATAGCAACGTGTATGTGAAATAAAAAAATAGTTGTATTTCTTCGTAAATTCAGCTGAAAGCAGGATATTGTAGATCACAACTTAAGTGTCCATCTATCTTTCTCCACATACTTAACTTGAAGTCATATAAACATATAGATTATAGACATAGTACATACTACATGTATGTAATAAATATATATGTAATAATTAAACTCAATATATATATATATATATATATATATATATATATATATATATATATATATATATATATATATATATATATATATATATATATATATATATATATATATATATATATATATATATATATATATATATATATATATATATATATATATATATATATTTTAACTATGGTTTCTTATAAAAGCTTTGAAACTAATGAAAAGCTGATTTTCGTCATTATTGCTTTTCAATATTAAGTTTGTCATTTATTAAAGTGTAATTTATTATACGGCGGACAAATCAGGTTTTCGTATATTGTACTCTACAGTAGGTCAAGGTATTTTTCAGGAAGTATTTTTCAGAGACGACACTCTCTCTCTCCCTTACACTATTTCTTGTTTTTTTGTAATCATAATAATAGTTGCTAAGCAACGTTTATTCCTAGTATTTACTTATACTTAAACAGAAGCCGACATTTTTCCTTATTTACTACACTTCCAGTAACAAGTAAGCACTACGAGGTTACCCAAAGACCTTGTATGTAAATTTCTGTGTATTTTTTCACGATTGTATACAATATGCATATATAGTGGAGTTATATGTTCTGTGTAAACATTATGACGTCTGCGGGAAGTTCGAATGGAGGTGGTTATCAGTTTGATTCTCATTTTAGGTAATATTTGGCTTCTCTTGTACATTAGTAGAGATAATTAAGGGTTAATCTCAGCTTTAACCATATTATATCCTGCATTGACGTTTAAAAAAGCATTAAACTTAATATGTATTAACATTTTTCTATAGCCAATGGAGACTTTATCGATTGGCGGAATTCAACGCCGCGTTCTAAGCTGAGATAATAGTCTTTTAATACGTTAGGTATAATTATTAGAAAAATTATGGTAAAAATTGAATGGCGATTATCTACTGGTTATTGCGTCAATAGAGTACAAGGGCGCGGTGCACAATTGATTTGCGTAATTCCATTATGAGATTAAAAATACTTTTAAATGATAACAGATTTATATATATATATATATATATATATATATATATATATATATATATATATATATATATATATATATATATATATATATATATATATATATATATATATATATATATATATATATATATATATATATATACATATACCTTTATGACAGACCCAACTGACATTCTCGTACAACTTGACAATTCAATAAGGAATATTTACAATTGAATTTATATTTATTTGACAAATTCTACGTATTTATATATTAAAATGCTAATTCCGTAATCTACTATTAAACCTGCGTAAATCTTATTTCCCAAAGCCCACTTCACTCCACTACTTGCGTTTAAATATGCGTTTTCCTCTTCAATGCATATTTATAAGGTACGTGCGTACGATACCAAGGTGCAAAGTGGCAGGTGCGGGGAAATACAGCTTACTGCTAGTTATTGACGTTTTACTTTACGTCACTAGAGTACTAAGTAATATAAAGTTGCTTAAATATGTTTTAAACGACGGTTTATGGGTTCAGTTCCCACTCGCGGAAGATGGATTTTTTCATTTCCATTTTCTTCACTCTGGCAATTAGGCGGCGTTGAGTTCCGGAACTAAACACGCAAAAGGCAGAAAGCAGGGTACAGAGTGTCTTAACACTAGGTTCCCATGGTTCCTACAGTTTCCTCTGCCTAGGGTAGGCAGAAGGAACTGTAGGAACCATAATATAAATAAATTATAGCTTCACACTTTATCCCGCACATAGCAGGGTAGGCAGAGAGACCTGCAGGAACCATAGGAACCTAGTGTTAAGATACTCTGTTGCTTAGTCCCTGCTATCCGCCTTTATATATGTAATATAATAAACATATACAATTTTATATATATGTATATACAATGATATATGTATATGTTACTTACCTAGCAGTAGCTTGACCCCCCGGCCAGTAGAAGCCCCAAAAAGGATCAGTAAACGGGGAATTCTCCACTGGAGAAGACCAGAGCTCACACGAAGGTGTGATGAGGCGAAGAACTAGCTCTGGAGTCAAGTGACGACGAGTGGGTAACGTGTGTTTTAGAAATAGGCTTGTAAATTCCTTTAGCATTTTGATCCTGAAACGAAAAATACAATTGTTTTAAACATATCAATGTATATGGTATTAAAATTTACTTATTTTAGCGTGTTTTTACTAGTTTTAAGACACTGGTCATACTTAGCTATATTTATTAAACCGCTGTACTTCCAAAATACTTGATTAAAATGAAAGTTTTATATATAAGATTAAAAGAGCTTTTTTTTTTAGCTTCACGCTTTTATCCTGCACATGGCAGGGTAGGCAGAGGGAAGTGCAGGGACTGTGGGAACCTAGTGTTAAGACACTCCGTTGCTTAGTCCCTACTTTCCCCGCTTTCCGCCGTTTTCAAAGCATTGTGTGTTGAGTGAACTCAACGCCGCGCTTTGCCTAGTTTCAAGAAGAAAATAGAAATATAAAATGGATTTTTCTTCTGAGTGGGAATCGAACCCACAAACCGTCGCGTTTAAATGGCGATATGATGCGACACGACGGTCCTCTTTTTCTTTAAAAGACGATATGAAAATTAGTATCTAATTAATAAGTCTAACGAACTAACAAACTTACACCGTGCGTCAATCTAGCAAATCTTTCCTCCAACGCCAACGGTACCTTGAACTCATTTCGAATGTATATTTTACAACATTGTATCGTAATTTTTCCGTGCTACGTAAAAAAAACGTCACTGACTGACCTAGATTTAAACTAGTATTTCTAGTTTTATTAGTAGTCTAGGTTTTTAAATGCCTCATTTATTGGACGGCGAACTAAATTAATTTGTACCTTTTTTTGGTCCAAATATTAAAGAAAACCCTTTTTCATGTTATTATTATTTCAATGATTTTATTAGCAAATGTAAAAATAGGTAAATGTCAACATATTTTTTTAATTGTTTTTTTATGTCTTCACGCTTTATCCCGCACATGGCAAAGTAGGCATTGGGAATCGCAGGAACCATAGGAACATAGTGTAGAATAGAATAATCCATCTTTCCCTCATGGGAATTGAACCCACAAGCCGTCGCGTTTTAGGTAGACGCTACGCTTCGCGCCACGACGGTCCTTTTTAATTGTTAACAATCAAAAAAGATTTTATCAATAATTTTTGACGTTAAACCCTTCCTCTTAACACAATATATACAAAACACAGTTACTATCAATTACTGGTAATAATTATAGCTGTTATCTCGATTTTGTTTACATAACGAAGCGTTGAAATTTCCAGCTTTGTAAATTCCGTTTCTGATTAAACGTGTAAATTATTATAATTAAATTATTACTTGGGACATCTTAGTTGACGGTAAGCCCCGTGTTATTGTGTATATTAATTATATAGAGAATTTTATCATTTTTTTATTTACGGCCTATTTAACCGGTTATAGACAAAGCTTTAGATATTAAACTGATAGTTAATACTGTATTCCAGATAAAGTCTTATAATTTTAGCATGTCTTTATCTGCTAGATATTGATAACTGAGACGTGTGAAACCAAAATTTGTTTATTAAGAATGTACTTCCTATCTGGAACTTTATCAGCAAGTGGTAAATCGGGCCGGTTTCGTCTCCTATTAATGCTTAAGACATGATAATTTACAAATGTATTATAATAATGTTTAGTTTATGTTGTTTTACGTTTACAGAGCCAAGTAACCAATTAAATTAACTAATACTACTAGATCTATCATAGCTCAGTCAACGTCTGAATCTTGTACAATAGTCCGGGGTTTAAAACTATAGAAATATATTAATATAGTTATATTGACAGAATTCATTTTATAAGACAAGGCCTATTTTATCGCCTGCTTCACAAACTTCTAGATAGAAAACGTATTCCTTGATTGGGACCTAAACAATAAATTTTAATTTTACAAGTCTCGGTTAAGTGTATGTCTGGCAGATAAAAAGTTATTTAAACTATAAACCTTAATCTGGTAGACATTATTAACTACCAGTTTAATATTGATTTTTTTTAATAAAATAAATAAATAATATAAACCTATTAGATTTATTTATTTGAGGAAATAAAGAACAACGATCTGAACATTTAGTTATAATCTTATTACTCAAATTAAAGTTATTTAATTGTGTAATCTAATGTTATATATGTTTAAGATTATGCAGTACTTATATGATAACGCCTCATGTGACTGACTATTGTTAACTAGCAAATATTGTTTATCTATGTTTTAGTTTAAAATACGTGTAGTAATAATTAGTTTATTGGATTGAAAACGGAGAGACGGAGAAAGCAGGCACTAAGCAGCGAAGTGTCTTAACACTAGGTTCCTAAGGTTTCAACAGTTCCTTCTGCCTAACCTGCCATGTGCGGGATAAATCGTGAAGCTAAAAAAAAATTGAGAAAAGATTAGACTATATGAATATATTTAAGTTTATTATTAATTGTACCTTAAGTTGTGAGTAAAAATGTATTTTAAATTTTTTATACTAAAATTCTGCATGTAATGTTGAATGTAAAAAAAAAATATTACTACAATTAGTAGAAGTAAAAGTAGTACTAAAATTTTTAAAAAAATATAACACCCAGGAAAAGCACACGAAATTGAACAGTCTAAAATATATACAACCATATATTTCTTTTTAAATATATACGGTATATACTTAAAATATATTTCATATTAAATACATATAGTTTAAAAATCTAAGTAAATATTTACCCAAAAAAAGATAAGATATATAAATTTTATCATAATACGGGTAAAATACGCAATTCGGCTTAGAGAGATGTCGGCGAGTGGCACTGTGGGGCGTCGGTTGCGCACGCGCATCCGGACGTTATCGAATGGGAATGAAACAAAACTTATGTACATATTACATAGTAAATACAACTTTTGGTTATTTTTCATTCAAATGACTGCGGCATAAGTGGTTCATTATCTAAATATATGAGGATAGTGGGTTCAAATTTACCTATGGTTAGTCTCAATTCACAAGATTATTAATTTGAAGTCTCTCTACTCTTGTTAGATGAGGTTTCGTTGAATTCCGCTACTGACTTTGCAATGTCTTAATTTTGAACTAAGAGGAAACGAAGTGTTTTAACTCTACGTTTTCTTTAACTACTTAATTGTTTTTTGTATTTTTGTATGTAAATTTACATACTGTATACACGTTTGATGCCATCCAGAGAAAATGAATCGCTGGATTCGTGCCAAGATTTGGGGCGCATAATAACAGTATAATTAAGGAACTCGCTGGTAAATTATTTAGTAGTCTCATGTACCAAAAATGCATACAGCATACAGGCAGCATTGGTAAAGCATGTTTACCCAGTATTAGATTTAAGTTAGTAAAGTAAATTGTTTTTTTTTGTTTTCTTGTTTTAATAATGTAAAAATATGGAGATTTAATTTCAGAAATGAGACTATTTATTGTTATTAAAACAATTTTACTTCTTATTCTTCTTTTTAATACGTTTTTATTAGTTTCACTTGTAACTGAGTAACTCTCCTTGGACTGAGAGACCGTGGTTTATATAAGTTTTCAATATACTCAACTACCGTATGTATCTCGTTAGCCGAGCGGTCTGAAGTGCGGGATTGTAGCAACTTTTTACAGGTCGTGGGTTCGAATCCAATCCGTACCATTTTGTTTTTTAGTGTATGTTTATTGATTTTTATTATTAAAGACGTTTCGATAGTGCCAGTTGAGAAAACAATTTTATTTATAAACTTTTGATCACATAATGTTTGTTCGTACTATCTATGTGTCAATTGGGAAAGAATTAAAAGTGAAAAGTGTCATATCAAATCTCTTTCTTTGTTAAAAATGATAACGCAATAACAGAGCGTATTGCGTTCGTATCGGAAAGAAAATATTATACTTTCTACTGTTTTGTTGTCTAAGGAAGTTAAGGTACATTAAATATAATTTAAGACAAGATTTTTTTTTAATTTCACGCTTTATCGCGCACATGGCAGGGTAGGCAGAGGGAACTGCAGGAACCATTGGGACCTAGTGTTAAGACACTCCGTTGCTTAGTCCCTGCTTTCTCCGTTCCCGCTTTAAGACAAGGTGATAAGATATAACTTCACGCTTTTTCCTGTTCATAGCGGGGTAGACAGAGGGATTAGCGGGAACCGTGTGACCCTAGTGTTAAGACACTCCGTTCTCCGCTTTTCGTTTTGAGTGGCAGAAGTCAACGCCGTGCTCGCCAAGTTGCTAAAAAATATAAAAGAAACAAATATTCCATCTTCCTCGAGTGGAAATCGAATCCACAAACCGTCACGTTTAAAGGCAGTCGCTGCGCCTCTGCGCCACGACGGTTCTTTTACTTTGGGATTCTTATAGTTAATAAACATAACTCTATATGGTAAAGTACGACAGGTGAATACGTCAGTCAATATCGTAACTCGGTTATTTATATTGAATTTACATATTTACGTCAAAACTTATCTTACTGGTTTTTTGAAGTTCAATTCTAAAAAATATTCTTGGAAGGTCGAGAAATTCTCCCACTTTCATAAGTGGGAGAATTTCTCGACCTTCCTATGTACCATGATACAAACGGGATGCGGCGTGCAACTAATAAAACTATAAGGAGGTAAAAGTTATTTATTTTCAATTAAATTATAAAATCGTCGCAGAGTAAAAAAATTCATGATTATCTATCAAATCTCCATTGAAATTTTAAGCTGCCGTCTTTATTACTGCGAAGTGAAGGCTTCACTAAAGGCTTTGATATCTCATATCTATGACGATGTCTCACATGACTCAGTTATGCGCATTTACTGATTATAGTCTGTTATTTTTAGTCAAGTCTAGTATATGTCAAGTAGATATGATGAAGATAATTACTATATACATATATATATATATATATATATATATATATATATATATATATATATATATACATATATATATATATATATATATATATATATATATATATATATATATATATATATATATATATATATATATATATATATATATATATATATATATATATATATATATATATATATATATATATATATATATATATATATATATATATATATATATATATATATATATATATATATATATATATATATATATATAGTAATTCCCACTGCCACGTCATCACGTTATATATAGATAGTAAAGTAATCACCAGTAAAATGTATAGGTAAAGTTCGTCGACCGTCTGGAGGTTAGAGACGTGCGTTTCAAAGTTCGAGCCTAAATACTGTGATGCTGTGAACTCGTAAGCAAAAATGTAGACAAAACGACTTTCATTTATTATTTGTATTGTACGTAAAAATAATTGAAAATGACATCTGCCTAATCCATAGATTGTAGGCAGCATTATTATACTATTTTTTGGCCAAACTTTTTGAGTAGCTATTTAATTTTTTTTCTTTACATTCGTCTACGTGATATTTTTGCAATTATACGTCAAAAATATTACAATTCACTTAAGAAAACATTCACGCTGTGGTGCGAGTGTGAAAACCGAAGACACTCTGTTCTCCGCGAGAGTTATAAGGAGAGCATAGAAAATTGCAAATGATTTCTTCGAATTGGAATTAAATCCATAACTATTTCTCGCACTCTCAAAGGCTTCACAAGAAGTGCACTATTACATATTTACGTGGTCTTACATAGATGTTAAAAGTAAAAAGGTATAATATACATATATGTATGTAAAAAATACCTAACTTAGTACTTTGTCGCATTTTAAGAAATTAATAAAGTCAAAGACTTTTAACCTTATTTTTTGTTCAAATTAAAAATGATTAATATATAAATACATGCATCCATATAAATATATGGATATATGGAAAATTACACTCGGACTTACGCGAATTCGACTTACGCGGGTACCGTGTTGAAATCGCAGCCCACATGGTATTGCTCTATGAAATATTTATATATAGTTACTTAAAGAACTCTTTTTTCGTCTATTTAAAATTACATCCTCTAACTACTTTAACATATACTAAAACTATTTTTGAACTGTAAACGGATATATAACACATGTATATTAAAAGCTTACGTCTCAATTTAATGGTGATTACGCAGAAGCTTAAAGCTAACACTCGTTAAATTTAATGGCTTCAATATGTGAAAGTTTGACGATGTCGTCTCCTGTACACTTGTTCCTAACTTTATATATAGGTTCACGCTTTATCCCGCATATTGTAGGGTAGGTAGAGGGAAACTGCAGGAACTATATGAACTTACCGTTAAGACACTCCGTTGCTTAGTCCCTGCTTTTTTCGTCCCCGCTTTCCGCCTTTTTCGAGGCATTGCGTGCTGAGTGGTGGAACTCAACGCCGCATTTTGCCTAGTTCCCAGAGCGAAGAAAATGAAAATTGAAAAAATCAATCTTCTCCGAGTAGGAATCAAACCCTCAAACCGTCGTGTTTACAGGCAGACGCCTCTGCGCCACGACGATCATCAACTTATTTACAATAAAAGCTTAAAATATTATTTTCTTTTAGATAATGAATCAATTTTTAGAACGTTATTAATACCAATTTTCTTAAGATCATTTTCCTTAAAACTCGTGTAAGTATCAAGCTGAAATTAATATCAATTATCGAAATCTTGGTGAATGGATACTGCTCGCACTTGACCGATATTATTTATTAAACACAATCACAAACTTTTTTTATTTTAAAATAAAAAAAAAATACTTTCTATCACCATTATATACCTATTTATGGAAGCGTTTTAATTGCGCACACTTAGAAAGGCGACGTTTTGACCTATTATTTGACTTTCGGTATCGTTTTAAAGATCTCGAAAAGGTGGTTTGGTGAACAATATAGCCGATGTTCTAACTTGAACAGTTTAAATGTTAATTGAATAAACAAACTCTACACGTTTGTCAATTTAAATTTAGTATCCCTATAAAGTGTCTATTAAACAAATCTCTATTAAAACGAAGACATGTCCTTAGGGAACCGAATAGTATTACTTTGATTCTTATATGAAATAACTCACCTACGTCAATGCGTAGATTGCTAATATTAGTATCGTTTCGTATCTAACGTAACTTTCCACGCCTTAAAACCGACCAATGGCGATGCGCCGTCGATTTTGTATGACGTGTTATCAATTATCAATCTCGTGATACACTAGATCTATATTTTCTACTCACGTAGATATTTTTGCTAAGCTTAGTTATTTTTATATAAAATAGTAGGCAAAAGCGAGGCGTTGAGTTCCACTCAACACGCAATGTCTCGAAAAATGCGGATAGCGGGGACGGAGAGAGCAGGGACTAAGCAACGGAGTGTCTTAACACTAGGTTCCTATTGTTTGTGTAAAGCTGAAAAAATACAGAATAGTGGCGCAGTAGCACTGGAGTCAAATCTGAATTCTAAGTTCTTAGTTTCTTGTTTAAAAAATTATGTACATTTTCTGCCTTACCAGGACTATTAAGTATTGAATCCTTTTTTTTTAGCTTCACGCTTTATCCCGCACATGGCAGGTTAGGCAGAGGGAACTGCAGGAGCCACACGAACCTAGTGTTAAGACACTCCGTTGCTTAGCTCCTGCTTTTTCCGTCCCCGCTTTCCGCCTTTTTCGAGGCATTGTGTGTTGAGCGGCGGAAGCCAACGCCGCGCTTTGCCTTGTTGCCAGAGTGAAGAACATGGAAATAGAAAAATCCTATCTTTCCCGACTGGGGATCGAACCCAAAAACCGTCGCGTTACAGGCAGACGTTGCGCCTCGCCTCATTCCTCTCGCCCACTCAAATTGCGATTTTAATTAAATCATACGGAAAATGGAGACTAGAGTGTCTTGACACATAATATTTATCTTTCTAATCTGCTATATATACATTATAATATATACAAGACTTATAATCTGTAAAAATAATGCCCAAGTACTAAAAACATAAAAATATATATAACTATATATATATATATATATATATATATATATATATATATATATATATATATATATATATATATATATATATATATATATATATATATATATATATATATATATATATATATATATATATATATATATATATATATATATATATATATATATATATATATATATATATATAAAAACATAAAAATATATATAACTATAAAACAGTTATTCATCAAATTTTCTCCGAAAAATAAAGTTTAAACCAAATAAATAGTAAACTAGGAAATGTAACGTGTACTGAATTGAAAAGTCCAATTTTCAAATACCAATAACAAACGTAACTTTTGTTTTCGTTTCTTGAACTTTAGGCTAATGCCCCTACAAGTGTACACATACCGATACGTATGTAGGCCTCGTCCTGTTCTCGATTACTAACATAACTGGACTGTAAATTCAAATTGTTGCTGTAAATACTGAACTATTCGTAATTTTGTTGGTAAAAGAAAATATATAGAAAAAGAGTTTTGCCACTCAACATGCAATGTCACGAAAGAGGCGGAAGCAAACGGAGTATCTTAACACTAGGTTCCCACAGTTCCTGCAGTTCCCTCTGCTTACCCTGCCATGTGCGGGATAAAACGTGAAGTTAAAAAAAATATGTGTGTTGTATAGAATTTGTACAGATTTTGTATTGAATAGAATTTGTTTAAAAGATTTTTTCAATATATTACATTACACATTTCATTATTACGTTAGACGTCATCCTAAATACGTCTTTAATATCAAGACAATTTATGGCAACACAGAAACGAGGCCACTGTTGCATCATGCATGTGTAGTGCGCAAAATACTACTAGAGTAATAGTGTACTAAATATTAAAATAATAGCTTACTGAAATCTCTCTCTCTCACTCTCTCTCTCTCTCCTAATAACCGTGCCACAGTTTTGTTCTTCTACGGTTATTATAGTACTAAATTTTTTTCTTGAATATTTGCTAAATGTCATTAGTAAAATAAACAAATAAATTTTGTAAGTGAATTGACTGAAAAATAATAGATATGGGTCATGTGCGAGTTCCGAGTGAGGTTCCGTAACAATTTCATGATTCAAAATAGATTCTTGAAAAGTATGAAGTTGCGAAAAATTGTCAAAACTATTAGGTTCGTTAAGATTCGTTTTTCCTTTTAAGGGTGCAAAATCTTAAAAATAACAGTTGGTACATACATAATTGTCAACGACAGAAGTCAAGACGAAGTGCAGTAGTGAGGCTGTGAGCTGCGCGGGAGATGAACAGATTATAGAGCACTTGCTGAGCCTCGCTCCTTTTACCGTTTAATATTTATATATGAAGATTATTTTATCCTTTTGTCTTAAACGGCAATTAATTTCTTTTGAATTGATTTGAGTGTTTTGTCACTTAATATGTAAATTTTTAATTCATATGTAAAGTATAGAACAGAATGTATTGATACGAGCTTGTCATATGTGGGATACACCATAGAGAAAAGAATTTATTAGAAATTTTGCTTTAAAAAAATCTGATTGAGGTCAACGTATAAAATGTTTCGAAATTCCTACAAATAAAACGAGGAAAACATATTTGGCGAAACTGTGTCTCAGATAAGCTGCAGTAGCGCGCAGTAACCTCATAAACAAAATAATAACAAAAGTAAACGACGCCATCGTGACGCAGGTTGCAATTGCACGCAACGTACCGTAGTGTGGGTTTAAATAAAATAAATAAAGGAAAAAATATAAAATAGACAATTTTATATATATTTCTTTTAAATGTTGGTTCTGTTGTTAAACACTGATCCAGCAAAGTGTTCAAAACCTTAGGTTTACCAAAACACGTGCAATAACAATATTTGAGATGAATTTGGTAAAAGAATGACGAAAATAGAATATATTATTATATATTTATTATAAAAAAAGGTTGATTTTACATTATATTTATTCATAACTTATAAAGGGGTTTGTTTTTTGTAAATAAACTAATTATTAGAAATAAATATACAACCTTCTTATAAATCAATTGAATAATAATTAATCAATGTATAGTACAGGAAGAACTTGTTTTTACAGTACGTTGAAAGTGAAAGGTTCTAAGCAGTTAGTGACAACATAATGTATAATTGTAAATACGTTATTGCGTTTAATTGTTTGTAATATAAGGTTATTTATAATAGTAAAATAATAATTAATATAAATTAATAACTGTCTAATAGGCATTTAGTTTTTATATTTCTATAATACAAGTTCTTTATAGCTATAGAATGTTTTTTTTTTAGCTTCACGCTTAATTCCGCTCGTAGTGGAGTAGGCAGAGGGAACCGCGAGAGCTGCGGGAAGCTAGTGTTAAGACACTCCGTTCCCTGCTTTCCGCTTTTCGAGACATTGTGTTGACTAGAGAAACTCAACGCCGCGTTTTATCTGGAAATAAAATAATCTACTATCCTCAAATGGGAATGGAACCCACAAACTATTTATAGGCAGACGCTGCGCTACGACGACCTTTAAAGTGAAAATTTGTTTATATTATATTAATAAATAAAAATAATTTTTAAGTTCGTTAACTTTGCTGACACTTTAATAGAGGCGCTGGAGTTCACCTCCAATAACGTACTTTGACATTACTTTCACTATATTTTGACATGTAATAAAAATACAGATAATTAATGACATAGATAATCCAAAATATTTTTTAAAAAAAATAGCACAAAGTAAACGTGTCCCGTAACAGGTATTCACGTTAACGTTAGCGACATTTGGCACTTCAATTAAATCCACATCGTCACGTACACAAAGGCTTAAGTAACACGTACATACTCGTACGTCGCATGCTAATGACATTTCTACTTGTTGCAGACGCACGCGACGGCGAGACATGAGGCACGTTTGTTTATTTTCATTTCTTATCGCAAGTGGATAAGCTATTAACAATTATCATACATAACGATGTTGTTTTGTTGAATGGTTTTTTAATACAAATTTTATATATAACGACTGTAGATTATGCAAGGGTCGGACTTTTTAAGCTTCTCGACATATATGTACTTATACAACTGTACGTATAGCTTTTAGCTTTACGTTTTATCCTGCATATAGGGTAGGCAGAGGGAACCGCAGGAACCGTGGAAACTTAGTGTTAGAACTCTCTCTTCAAGGCATTGCGTGTTGAGTGGCGGAACTCAACACCGTGCTCGCCAAGTGGCCTGAGCAAATAAATTGGACTTTAAATGATCAATCCTCTCGAGTGAGAAACAAATCTATTATCGCTACGCCACGGCACTTCTCAATTTATATTTTTACCTTCTATCACAAATCTAGCGATATAAAAAGATAAGCGAATATAAATACTACAGGTTGAAATGCATTTTCATTAGTAACGTGAATGAAACGTATTTATATATGAAATAATTGATGTAATTGATAAATAAACTCTTCACAACAAGCCGTTGTTTATTTAATTCTATATTAAATTGTATCCAATTTAAATGTGTTAATGGGAATACCCGTTTTATTTTGCAAGTGTTACTAGACTGCTTTCTTTGTTTTATTTCCAGGGTATTTAAATATATACATGTAATAACAGTAGGTCAGACAGCGTGAAAGTTATTTCTGGTACTTTAAAAGTTATTATTTTTTATCTGTGAACATCAATATTTGTGAAAAAAAATGGAGTGCATTTATATTTAGTTCTCTTAGCCTTATTCATATTTATACATATAAAAGTTCAATAATACAAATATTTTCACTCAATTGCCACAGATTATTGAGAACTTATTTATTATACTTTTTCTAACATAATATATTACCATGTCAATTTTTTTAACAAATAATTAGTCCATTCTACAGTTCAAGCCTCGGTACTCAACGTTGCATTTTATGTAATAGGCATCGAACTCACTTCTATTGTATTTCCCAATACTGTCCCACTATACTGCGACAGATTCGTATATAACTTATCTATCTACAACCTACACTACATTCCATAGTATACTCCTATAAACAACGTCATCATACCACACGTCTTAAAAGGAACGTTAGAAAAGCGATCGAAATCCTTTCTTCTTGCCTTAATATGTTAATTGCGTCAAGATATCTGTAAAATTTTCCCATATTATAGTCATTACACGAACGACATAGGCACATAACTAATAATGGACTACTGTAGTAGTTCCTTGAAGTTCATTCATATGCTAATAGTAATTTTGTAACTCGTCTGGCGCTGCCAATGACGCATGAAGGTCATTCACTCTCTCAAGGTGCGTATAAGGTGCCTTATTAGAATTTAGCACCTTATTGCTATAGATTTTAAGTTCTGTTTACAATGTGCTAAAAATATAAACAAATCAAGCTTTCTTTTGCGTTGAAGGATTTTTGCATATCACATTATTTTCCTCGTAGGATGTAGAGTGCATTTTAATCGTAATTAAGGTTAATTAACCCTTAATATATATATGTATATATATACACATATATTTATTATGAAACTAATTTGTGGTCATTAACTACGGCTAGATTTTCAAAGAAGTACTCATACATAATAAGTAAAAATTAAGTTAGGTAAAAATAAATTGACGATATACAACTATTTACATTGAGTTAATAGGATTGAACTTAATATTTAATTAATTTTCTAAGCTTTTTTTAGCTTCACGCTTTATTCCGCATATTGCCGGGTTGGTAGAAGGAACTGCAGGAACCATATGAACTTAGTATTAAGACACTCCGTTGCTTAGTACCTGCTTTTTCCGTCCCGCTTTCTGCCTTTTTCGAGGCATTGCGTGATGAGTGGCGGTACTCAATGCCGCGCTTTACCTAGTTTCCAGGGTAACGTAAATGGAAATAGTAAAATCCATCTTCCCCGAGTGGGAATCAAACCCACAAACCGTCGCGTTTACAGGTAGACGCTTACGTTTCTGAGCCACGACGGTCCTCATATACCTAACATATGTATAGAAGTCCCAAAATTTTAAATATATTTAATTTTATTATACAATCTATAGCAGTTTCCGTTCCAGGATATCCTTTGTTTGGGGAGAACCCTTTTTATTTATATCACAACTAAAAAGGGACTTCACCAGTCACTCATAATTCTTTGAACACACAGTTAAACTGTATAATGAAGACTATTTTTAAAAATATATAAAGATTGATTGTTTCAGATATTCTTTCTTTTTTTATGTAATTTTTTTACTTGGGAGAGTTATTTTTTAGCTGACTGGCTGTTTAGCGGAGACGGAGAAAGCGGAGACTAAGCAATGGAGTGTCTAAACACTACGTTCATATGGTTACTGCAGTTCCCTCTGCCTACCCTGCCATATGCGGAATAAAGCGAAAACAATAAAAAAATATTCCTGGGTAATAAGAAAAAGCCCTCATGCCCTCAAATCCGCCATTCAAAATACAATGTCTGGAAGGTGTCAGGTACAATGAAGTATCGTAACTTAGAGTCCTTTGCTATTATATTGCCATAACGCGTGAAAGTAAAAATATGCTTATTACCATTTAAAATTATGTTGGTGCTATTTGTATGGGATGGTGGTCACCTGTTCAAATCCCGGTCAAGATATTTATATTTTAATTTATTTTGTTTATCTTATATCATCATGATATGCAGAAACGAGTAATTTTAATACATTTGCCCTAGATTTTAGTTACAGACTAGAATTTAGGGCAAATGTACTAAAATGAACTAAAAAAGGGGAAAAAAATGACGCATAGTATTAATGTAGGTCATTGTTATCTTATCACATTTAAATGTCATCGGCACCGTGTCGCAGTTGAGACGGGTATGATTGCGCACAATCGATAAATATTTAGAGGAAAACGCAGGATTTAATATGCAATGTCGAATTTTAGCGGAAAGAAGAGAGAGTTTCGACACTAAATTGAAAATCAATATACACTTAATGCCTCGGAAAAGGCGGAAAGCAAGGAGCGGAGTGTTTTAACACTAGGTTCCTGTGGTTCCTGCAGTTCCCTTTGCCTACCCTGCCATGTGCGGGATAAAGCGTGAAGCTAAAAAAATCTAAATATTCTTCATTCAATTAGGCAATTACAATCGCTTTTAAAGTGTCAGTAATGTCAGTCATACAAAAAATTATCACCGAATTTCAAGGCAGATCCTGTTGAGAAGACGAGGTCTAGGAACCAAATGTAACCTGTCATTTCTATTTTAAACAAGAAATCATAATTAACAATGAAACAATATAAAGATAGTATAAGTATGGTATTGTCGTGTGCCTTCGTGACGCGTGCATGTTACAACATGTACAAACATGTATTATATATATTTCACTTGTTTATGAGAGCATTTAGAAAAAAAATGAATATTCATTTTCATTTATAAATAGATTTCTGACGGTTAGGTGAATTGCTTTACTTCAGGGGAACTTGTAGCCGATATGTTATTTTCATATATAAGTTACATGAATATAAAGTTTCATCTAAATCCGTTCAGAAGGTTTTAAGAGAAAACAAAACAAATATTTATCCTAATAAAATATTAAAGGACAGTTATTGTTGACTGTAAAATTTATTGTAAGAAAGTATGAAATTATAATATGTAATTTTTTTATTTTAACTATTTTTTTTATTAATTTTACAATAAATTGAAAAAAAATATACAATTAAAGTGTACGACCAACTTTAATACTTTTTTATTAAATTATAGATTAGTAAATGTATATTTATCAATGTAATATTAAACGCATAGAATTACGATATTAATTCTAATTCTTCAAACAAATTATTACTTCTATCTTTCCATACCTTTTTATTAATTTTTACTTCGAACGAGAGCAAACTTTTCATAACACCATTAGAAAAAATATTACATCATAAATATGAAAACTTGAAACCGAATAACCACAAATTCAACTGTCGCATTGTGACCTTATAAGAAGCATATAAATCATTTATATCTGTAAAAATATTCGCAAATCGATTAAACATATAGATACAGTCTTACAGATAGTAACGGTGCGGCGCCACGCCGCCAGTAACGAGTGATAACGATATTGGCATGTTATATATATATATATATATATATATATATATATATATATATATATATATATATATATATATATATATATATATATATATATATATATATATATATATATATATATATATATATATATATATATATATATATATATATATATATATATATATATATATATATATATATATATATATATATATATTTTAAAATATACAGGGGTATTGATAAGGTAGACAAGGTCTAAAACTGATTAAGTACTATAATAAGGAAATTTTAAATTTTACGTATTTTTCTATTCTCAGTGTTGAATATAATGCAATCTAATTTTTACTACGTTTAACTGTCTTCGTTTTACTAATGTATCGTAGAACTGAATATTACATATTAATTTTAATTTGACACCACTTTCTAATTTTAAGGAAATAATAATGACAGGCAGACTGACAGATGGATACCATGAACATGGTGAGATCCTATAAAGTTTCAATTTTTTAACGAAATAATTGAAACTCTATAAGATCTAGATGAACAAAATCTTAAAAACAAAAATAATCTCCCATTTTCCAGTAAAGCCACTCTGAATCATAAGTACAGTGTTTGTAGAAACCGATAATGCGCTTTATACATTAACTAGAAGTTCGTGTAGAGTGAAGCCATACAATGGGGTGTACCTTCGCCAAAACGTACATACTTGAGTGTTTTCTTCAGAGAATTTGTTTTAAATGACCGCCACTATTCAATTTTTCCAACGTTCAAGGATGCTCCGTAGAAAAGCAGGCTTTAGCTTTTTCTAAAGCTTAGAAAAGCTTTTTATTTATAAATCAATAAAGTTTCAAAACAAGTGCAAATATGGCGCAATTCGTAAAGGAACTAGAATAACCTACCTACATACATATACATATAATACATACACACAAATAGCCGACATATTTGTATCAAAATAATACAGATTGATAAACAAGTTTTGATAAGATATCTTTATTTTTATGCGAATAAATTTGATTTATTTCATATTTAGTTTTTAATTTCTTTTATTAAATTTTGCTCACCTAAAATGAAAAAGTCTTTTGTTATAGACAGTTGGAAAACATAGTAATATCACTTTCTCCGTTTTACATATAAATAGAAATAGATATATTCCATTATGAGTGATGGATCTTTGGACCAACAACTGACGCTCTAAAGCTTGAAGCCACTGAGCCACGGTGGCCTCTAAAACTTACAGCATAGAGATGTCAATTAAATATATAATAATTATGTATATCTGTTTAAATCTGCTTGAATCATGCTTAGTCGTACTTTTTATTATCACTGTAATATAATTGTTATCTTTTTTATATATTTATAGCGTAATTACTTAATGATTTTGTGTTTTTGTTTTGATAACTTGCTTAAATGGATATGAATTTATTGTATAAATAGTAAGTTACTTTCTTTTCTTTAGGATTCTCTAATTCAAAAATGAAATAAATAAAATATCTATGTTAATCATTTTTTTTTTCGATTGTACGAGATTATGTCAACCTAAATTTGATATTAAAGACTCAGAGCCACAAATCCAATATCTTAAAGAATACAGTAAATATTAATGAATTTTTTTTAGTGTTATTTTTTCTTATGGCAACATTTTGTAACTTCTCCCGCAGTATAAATAGAAATTTATTGTTTTTTGTAGTTAAATTCAATATAATTTATAAAAAAAACGTCTATATGTAATCGATATGTCATTGCGTAGGTAACGAACTGTATTTAAAATTTAAATTTTATTACTTAGAAAGTTATTGTACTTTGCCCTGTAATATTACTATACAAGTAAAAACTGACATAATAATAAGAAAAATATGCCTTACAAATGAAAACGTGGAAGCGCTTGGTCACCTTCTCAACGACCTATAAATTAATAGGAACGTGGAGAACAGAGTTTTCTAAGCTTTGATTCTGACAAAAATAGCATTTAAAATATATATAAGATGGGTCACGGAACTCATAACTGCATCAATGAATGTTGAGGTCAAGTCTCAGCCTGGAGGAGATTAAAATCATTCGCACATAAAAGTTAACAAAATCTTATTTTTTATGTGTCCCGCACATGCTAGAGTAGGCAGAGGGAATCTTAGGAACCTAGTGTTCAGACACTCCGTTCCCTGCTTTCTGCCTGACGAGGCATTGCTTCTTTAGTGGAACATATCTCAACGCTCCGCTTTCAATTATTACAAGAGCGAATAAAATAAAAATTAGTTACTTATTTATTCAAAACATTTAAAAAAAAATTGTACGATAATAACCGTATAAGTATAGAACTGTGGCATAGTTATTAACGGCCACCTCACAAACGTATTTTTCACAATATACTAGAAAATAATTTAATTTCCCCTCATGGGAATCGAACCTCCAAACCGTCACGTTAACAAGTCCTCTACATCCGATCTATTTACTAATTATAACTAATTTTAAAAGTAATGCAATAATTCCATTGAACTAGGGGTGTTCGTACTCGAGTGCACTGTACGAGGTTGTTGACTTGGAGACTCAGCTGTAGTTCACGAAGCGACCTTGCCTTAGGATTGACGACCTATACATTGAATTTTAGGATGCTGGATCGAAATTCTTGGATTTACTTTGTAAATTTAAGTTTAAAATTTTATAGATAAAGTAATGAATCAAAGTAATGTTGGTAATCTTAAATGTGAAAGTTTGATTGTATGTATGTTTTGTTTGCAATAACCCATAATATAGAAACTACTTTCTATTCTGAGGAAACAAGATTTTTATAAGTATGTTATTATAACTAAAATATCACATTTTCAAGTCAATCACCAAGTAACAAAGTTCGCAATTATAAATAAAGACATATTATAAATCACATAGAACTTAACAATTAAAATTATAAATTTCTATTTATTTTGCGAGAAAAGTTACAAAATGTTGCCATAAAAAAAATAACACTAAAAAAATACATTAACTTTTACTGTACTCTTTAAGATAATTGATTTGTAGGTTTGAGTCTTTAATATCAAATTAAGGTTGACATAATCTCATACAATCGAAAAAAAAATATTAACAAAGAGATTTTATTTATTATCTTTTTGAAGTACGGAACCCTAATGAAATATTCATAGAACGAAAGATTCAAAAGAACTTACTATTTATATAAACAAAAACACAAAATCATTAAGTAATTACGCTATAAATATATAAAAATGATAACAATTATATTACCGTAATGATAAAAAATTACGACTAAGCATGATTCAAGCAGATTTAAAAAGTCATATATAATTATTATATAGGTACTTAATTGACATCTCTATGCTGTAAATTTTAGAGGCCAACGTGGCTCAGTGGCTTGAAGCATTATAGTACCAGTTCTTGGTTCAAAGACCCATCACTCATAATGTATATTTAATTTATATGGAGAGCGTAGAAAGGAATCTTACTAGGTTTTCCAAACAACTATAACAAAAGACTTTTTCACTTTAATTAGGTATTAAAACAAAATTTAATAAAAAAAAAATTAAAAAGGAAATATATGTTACTCTATGTCTACATATTTTCCTTTATGTCTACTTATTTCTATATAATAAATTAAATGAAGATAATTACTTAATATTATGAATAATTATGCAATATATGTTATTGTGATAACTTCACCATATAAGATAATATTACTATGTATCGTGATTTGACACAAATGTATATCTACAGGTGATAGTCTAAATATATACTTATATAAAGAATCCTTTATTTTGTATTAGGATTAAATTATAGACAAGTCTATAATAGTGACAGTTTGTAGGTTCGATTCCAATAAGGAGTGAACAAATTAATTTCATTTTCTTCTGATGACAAGGGAAAAGCGTTGTATTCCGCCACTCAACACAATGTATCGAAAATAAAAAATGGAAAGCGGAGAGTTATAGTATAGCACTACGTTTCTCCTACGGTTCTCTCTGCTCACCTTACTATATGCAGAATTAAGTCATCTACATAGCGTACAGTTCAATACTGATAACAAGTTAAAGCTAAATCAGAATAAATACCATGTACTCTAAATATTTAATAGATTCCAATAGTTAAGTAATTTTTTGTAGAAACATCAATAAAGTGACACAGCATATTTATTAGGAAATAGAAAATTTCATAGAGTTCTTTGAACCAATTTCGTTGGAGGTCAACTAGAGACCTTTGCGGCTCGCTCGATATCGCAGCACGTGGTAACATTCAAAAAAAAAAATATATATATATATATATATATATATATATATATATATAATATATATATATATATATATATATATATATATATATATATATATATATATATATATATATATATATATATATATATATATATATATATATATATATATATATATATATATATATTGCTTTGGTTGGTAAAAACGGTACTTGGTTAGTATCTTTTCCTCAATTTCATATTATTTAAAAAAATCCTTCCTTTGGATTACATCTTATAATTATACATATGTAAAATATGTGTAAGTTCTATTTCAATATCGAACCCGTGACCGACGTAGAGTCAAAAGCTCCCTAACAACGTCACAAGAACGTCGCTTATTACTAATAAATCATAAATTATAGTAATATCATATTATTGTATAGCAGTAACTCTACAGTATAATGATTATAGTCCGGGAGGTCGCGCTATGTTTCAGCAAGTCATTTCATACCGGCTGAAAATCATAGCAACAGTAGTTTCTAAATCATATATAACTGATTTAAGCGTCAGCTACCCAAGTAGCGGTGGAGCTCAGAGTTATAATGGCTGAAAGTCGGTAATAAAAATTGAGGAATAATTATTTTTGTTATGTATAAAAATGTAAAGAAATATTTTCCAGATGATTTTAAACAAAATTACTAAGGTCAGCAATTTTCAAAATGGTGGATTATACGTCAGTCACGTATAAGAACTATATTGAAATAGTTTATGTATAAAGTTATTTAATACCGTATGAACTTCGTACAGGTCAATGCTTATACTTTCTAAATGATAAAAAAAATGGTCAGCTGTGTTTATTACGAGGGTATGACCGTCAGTCAACGTCATAAACATGTTGCGCGCTCAGTAAACCTAAGCGTTCAATAGTTATTACGACCTATTAACTGAATCTTCATACTCGAGAACGTTTAAATCAATTTAACTTTGATTATTGTTTAATATAAAATTACTTTTTATTATTATTTTAATTATATAAATATCTTTGTATACATTTACTATTGGCGAAATAATACATTAAATATTCTTTTTAAAAATAAAATAGGGAAAAGGTACTAATAGAAATAAAAAAAGTAAAGTGCGTGTAAAAACAATAAATTTAAATTGATATATATATATATATATATATATATATATATATATATATATATATATATATATATATATATATATATATATATATATATTATATATATATATATATATATATATATATATATATATATATATATATATATATATATATATATATATATATATATATATATATTAGTAAAAAAAATTACCTGCTGGGTGCTCATCGAGTATCGTTATCTCTGTTATGGTAGGGGGAATTTGATAACCCTCAAACCATTTGAAGGTTTTTTTTTATATATTATCCGGGTAGGCATATGACTCCACTCCACCTGATGGTAAGTGGAAGTGGAGTCCAAACGCGAAGACGACTAGTACTGACAACAAAAATGAGCTGCACTAGTCACCCTCGCCATGCCGGCCCGCAAGATGCCTCTTCACGCCTCGTTTAAAGAGACGCGAAGTGAGCGACGCTTTGCCATGCGACATAACTCGCTCAGGCACTGGTTGTACGCTATCTGATCTCGAAACGCGGTTGTATAGCCACTTCACGAGTTTTTCACCATGCGTACGGTGGTAACAAACCAGGCGGATGATTAACATCCTACCACCAGATGAGCAGTTGGTCGCTCAGATATCCCTTAGTCGCCTCTTACGACACCCATGGGAGGAAGGGGCAGTGAATTGTAGTCTATCTCCGTCACTGCACGGATTTATTACCTTCTTCCCTCCATCCATGGCTTAAGGGTGATAATTGTGATGGATGTAACGTATGAGCATTACTCCAAAGATGAGCAATGAACGATGAACGTAATATGTGCTCATAAAACTCCGATTGACATGGAGGTCAATAAATTGTTGTTCTTAGCATGAATTTATTTTAATTGCTTTTATATGTTTTTGTGAATATTGCCACTCGTGCTGCATTTACCTTTGCGATGGATTTTAGACCATACATCTTGCTGACAAATTCTTCGATGATTGTTCGAAGTTCATCTATGCTTCTATTGTGTATATTTGAAATGTCTGTGAACGCTTTAATGAATCGTTGTGACTGTTGCAAAATATCAAATGGTTTCTTTTTCCCTCTTCTGTAGAAAGCAGGATTAAAGTCACATCCTGTGAAGGCATGAAATCCTGGCAATGAAGCGCTTAAGCTAGAATCAAGTGCTTCATATAGTTCAGTGACATTGATGTAACGCTGTGTATTCCCACTTCCAAGCAACATATGAATTTTCAAGTTACATCGAATGTGATTCATGTTGCCTAATAGTACATACACATTCTACATCTATTTTATCTTTAAAAACAATATTTAATGTATTATTTCGCCAATAGTAAATGTATACAAAGATATTTATATAATTAAAATAATAATAAAAAGTAATTTTATATTAAACAATAATCAAAGTTAAATTGATTTAAACGTTCTCGGGTATGAAGAGTCAGTTAATAGGTCGTAATAACTATTGAACGCTTAGGTTTACTGAGCGCGCAACATGTTTATGACGTTGACTGACGGTCATACCCTCGTAATAAACACAGCTGACCATTTTTTTTATCATTTAGAAAGTATAAGCATTGACCTGTACGAAATTCATACGGTATTAAATAACTTTATACATAAACTATTTCAATATAGTTCTTATACGTGACTGACGTATAATCCACCATTTTGAAAATAGCTGACCTTAGTAATTTTGTTTAAAATCATCTGGAAAATCTTTCTTAACATTTTCATACATACCAAAAATACTTTTTCCTCAATTTTTATTAACGACGTTCAGCCATTGTCTCCCTGAGCTCCACCGCGGGTGCTACAGCTGACGTTCATTTTGATGATGATTAGGTACTATTCAACAAGTTTAGAAGGAATTCATACGGTATAAAATTCCTCATAAAAACGTAGCGCGACCTCCCGGACTATTAGGTACATTAAGGTTTCCATGTAACAACGTCTAGATTAGTTGTTACCGATAGTTGCACTCGAACTAGGAATCACGTGTTTATAACTAGGTATTCAGCCCATCCGGCCTGTTAATTGAGCGAGCGCGGAAGCGGTACAATAAAGACACTTTTTGAAGCGAAGCTCTTAAATGTTCACTTCGCCGTTTTTTGTAGCCTGTCCCCTCCGAGGCCGTTTGACAGAACTCGATGAAACTTTGCATGGAAATTAGGTCCAAGTGGTAGCTATATCGCATTTCATGAAATGATGTCCTTGAGGGATGAGGGGTGATAATTGTACCATAGAGTTATGCTGGGGAATTGAAATCTCTGTTTATGGCGCGCGCTAGCAAATTTCAATGGGTTTCTCAATAAATTAAGTTCACAATGTGTTTGGCCATAGAGAAATTGCACGCGCAAGCTAATCCAATGCATTTTCAATGAAAATCGAATTTTGTTGGTTTTTTCTCAATTATTCCTCAAGGACATGTCCGATCACAGTTTTTTATATATGTTGGCACTCCTCATGACCACAGTGATCGTTTAAAACAAATCCGATCAAAATCGGTTCAGTGGTCTAGGAGGAGTTAGCGAACAAAGAATGCATAACAGAGAGCTTCGCTCGTCGCTGCTCCTCACTCGCTCAATAATGTTATTTCATAGAAAATTATTAAAATTTATGTTTTTTTTTTCTATACCTTCACGCTTTATTCAGCACATGGCAGGGTAGGCAGATGGAACCGCAGGGACCGTGTGAACTTACTATTAAGACACTTCGTTCCCTGCTTTCCGTCTTTTCGATGCATTGCGTGTTGAGTGGCGGAATTCAACGCCGCGCTTTGCCTAGTTACTAGAGCGGAGAAAATTGAATTATAAAACTCATACTACGCTTATGGAAATCGAACCTACAAACCGTCGCGATTACAGCCAGACGCTACGCCTCTGCGCCACGGCCTCCTCCATTGTTTAAATTTTATACTTTTAGAAGTTCAAGATAATTACAAAGTTTCTGTGCTAAGTGAAATATCTCATTTAATTCAGTTCCGGTAAATATTTCTCTGTTTTCCTCTGCCTTCTCTAAGAAACTTATATGCTTAAGTTTACGCGTAAATTTTACGCTGCAAATTTACGCTGTATTTTGATTGTCAGTTACTCAGCGGCAGATGAATTTTAATTTGTGTGTATAATACACAGAATATATACGTTATAGATTAACAAGTACAATAAATTGAAGAAGTAAATGATATACTTTTTTAAAATTTTTAACATATTTCGTATATATTTTAACAACATACAGTTATGATCTCGTATATATATAAATATAAATATATATATATATATATATATATATATATATATATATATATATATATATATATATATATATATATATATATATATATATATATATATATATATATATATATATATATATATATATATATATATACATATATATATATATATATATATATATATATATATATATATATATATATATATATATATATATATATATATATATATATATATATATATATATATATATATATATATATATATATATATATATTTTTAGCTTCACGCTTTATCCCGCACAAGGCAGGGTAGGCAGAGGGAACTGCAGGAACTATAAGAACCTAGTGTTAAGACACTCCGTTACTTAGTCCCTGCTTACTCCGTCCCCACTTTCCGCCGTTTTCGAGGCATTGTATGTTGAGTGGCGGAACTCAACGCCGCGCTTTGCCTTAGATGCCAGAGCGAAGAAAATGGAAATAGAAAAATCCATCTTCTCCGACTGGAGATTGAACCCAGTAACCGTCGCGTTACAGGCAGACGTTGCGCCTCTGCGCCATATATATATATATATATATATATATATATATATATATATATATATATATATATATATATATATATATATATATATATATATATATATATATATATATATATATATATATATATATATATATATATATATATATATATATATATATATATATATATATATATATATATATATATATATATATATATATATATATATATATATATATATATATATATATATATATATATATATATATATATATATAAGCTATTCGATATACCTATATGTATGTATTTACTTAAGAATAGTAGAAATATGTTTTAGCATAATATTATATCTTTACAGTTAACAATTCTTTTTAAATTATTGATAAAAATGTTCTATTTTAATAACCATTCTTTATTTTAAATAAAATATAATGATGTATAATACCTCTAACGAATTAATTACATGTCAGTGACATCTTGTTTTTTCAATACACGTCAGTAGGTGCTTGAGGAAAACGGTACTTAAGAAAACCCAGTGCTATAATCTAATTCAGTAGACAAGGAAATTCCTTGTTATATCTCGTTAGTAGTATAATATTAGATCTGCTTGTTTTTTTTTAGTAAATTACAATTTTGAGATTTATTATTGAGTGAGTGAGGAGCAGCGACGAGCGAAGCTCTCTGTTAGTGGGGGTCTATGCATTCTTTGTTCGCTAACTCCTCCCAGACCACTGAACCGATTTTGATCGGATTTGTTTTAAACGATCACTGTGGTCATGAGGAGTGCCAACATATATAAAAAACTGTGATCGGACATGTCCTTGAGGAATAATTGAGAAAAAACCAACAAAATTCGATTTTCATTGAAAATGCATTGGATTAGCTTGCGCGTGCAATTTCTCTATGGCCAAACACATTGTGAACTTAATTTATTGAGAAACCCATTGAAATTTGCTAGCGCGCGCCATAAACAGAGATTTCAATTCCCCAGCATAACTCTATGGTACAATTATCACCCCTCATCCCTCAAGGACATCATTTCATGAAATGCGATATAGCTACCACTTGGACCTAATTTCCATGCAAAGTTTCATCGAGTTCTGTCAAACGGCCTCGGAGGGGACAGGCTACAAAAAACGGCGAAGTGAACATATAAGAGCTTCGCTTCAAAAAGTGTCTTTATTGTACCGCTTCCGCGCTCGCTCAATTAACAGGCCGGATGGGCTGAATACCTAGTTTCTATGAAAATTGTATATGAGAATGTTTCACAAGAATATAAAGAACAGCTTCACGCTTTTATCCGGACTGCAAGGTGGGCAAAGTTGGCGCAAGTGCTCAAAGTTTTTTTTTTTTTAGCTTCACGCTTCATCCCGCACATGGCAGGGTTGGCAGAGGGAACTGCAGGAACCATACGAACCTAGTGTTAAGACACTCCGTTACTTAGTCCCTGCTTACTCCGTCCCCGCTTTCCGCCGTTTTCGAGGCATTGCGTGTTGAGTGGCGGAACTCAACGCCGCGCTTTGCCTTAGTTGCCAGAGCGAAGAAAATGGAAACAGAAAAATCCATCCACCCCGACTGGGGATCGAACCCAGATACCGTCGCGTTACAGGCAGACGCTGCGCCTCTGCGCCACGACGGTCCTCAAACCTCAAAGTTTGACATTCTATATTGTACGTTAAAAGGCGTAACTCAACGCCGTGCTCTACTTAAACGCAGAAATAAAGCCAATTTTAATAGAATTTTTCTCTTCTCGAAAATTGAATCTTAAACGGTCACTGTTAGAGTCTGAGGCTGTCTACTGCGACAGCCAATCGCAGTCCACTGCTGGACATAGGCCTCCCCAAGTTTGCGCCAAACATCCCGGTCCTCCGCAACCCTCATCAGCCTGCTCCGGCAACCCTGCGTATGTCGTCGGTCCAGCGGGCCGGAGGGCGTCCTACACTACGTTTGCCAAGACGCGGTCTCCACTCCAGGACTCGTCTGCTCCAGCGGCCATCGGTTCTGCGGCAGACGTGGCCGGCCCATTGCCACTTCAGCTTCCTAATTTTGCGAGCTATGTCGGTTACTTTCGTTCTCTCACGGATAACCTCATTTCTGATTTTATTCTTGAGAGAGACCCCATAGCACGCTGAGCGACTTTAAATCTGTGGACCAGCCTCTTTGTCAGTGTCCACGTCTCGGCAGTGTATGTCATCACCGGTAGGACGCATTGCTGGAAGACCTTGGTCTTCAGGCTTTGCGGAATTGTCGACGTAAGGACTCGACGGAGCTTGCCAAATGCCGCCCAACCCAACTGAATCCTCCTATCCGCTTCCTTTTCAAAGTTGTGTCGGCCAAGTTGTATTGTATTGTCTTTATATATTTATATAGGTACATATTTTAGTTAAATGACAAGTAGTGCGATTTATTCTCTCGGAACCTATAAAATATAAAAGTATTCTACGACTACAACAGTGGCATTCTTAATATTTATTTTTATGATTTTTAGTGTCTATCCACTGAGGATAGAAAAAACACTTAAGAAACGTATAAAATGTATAATCCCGCTGCCTCTTTCCTGTAAGTATTCCTTTAAGTATTATCTAATAAAATATTAGAACTTCATTCTGTACTCCGCATGTGTGAGAGTAAACAGAGAGAACTCAGTGTTAAGATACTCCGTTGCCAACTTTACATACATAATAAGCTTTGTACGTAGTGTACTTATGTTACAACAGAATAACAAAAGAAAGCTTTGTATTTAACAGCACATAGAAAGCCTAAGTAAGCTTATTTTTTAGTATTACAGAGCTTAGCCGAGGTCAAGGACGGAAGGAGTCATTCTGAGTTCTTGGAAGAAACGATCGATTTGCATGAACACTAGAGTTGTATGTATGTACTTGTAAAGTATATAGAAGTTACATTATATATAATATTTTATTTTGTTTAAGAAAGTCCTAGTGTTATAAAAAAGTCGTTTTATATTATAAAACCCAACGCTGTTTTACATACATTTTGAAAATATAAACACATTGCGTAAGTTGTAGGTTCGATTCCCTCTCACGGGAATGAAATATTTTCTTATCCTTGTCTGCAATTTAACACTAATATTGAGGAACTAAGAATTTCCAGACATTACCATCAGCAAATTATCTTGGCATGTCCCGCTATATATGTATATGGATAAAGCATGAACTTAATAAGTAAAATATTTAATAAATTTTCATTCATATAACAACAGATAAGCTGTGATAAGGCGACTAATAGAAACTTCATTCAACTTGCGTAAGGAAGGCCGTTGTAGGATAAAGTTTGTTAATAAGTCATCAAATCAAAAATGGTAATTTAATGTGATATCCGACATTGTAGGATAAAAGTTTTTAATAAGTCATCAAATCAAAACAATATAATACAATTTATCGATTGATAATTATCATAAAAATACAAACTTCTTATCATAAAGCAAATAAAAAATATCAAATATATGAGGACTGTCGTGGCGCAGAGGCGCAACGTCTGCCTTAACGCGACGGTGATTGCTTTAAAAGCGATGATTATGGGTTCGAATACTATTCAGAGTAATGAGTTTTGTAATTTTCTCATAGATACATCGCGACGATGAGTTGTGTCATTCTACTCTTTAGTGTCTAGGATAATTAGATGAAAAGTTGTTAATGTAGTGTTAGTGTCAAGACTATTTTTTTTGTTTTATTATTATTATTTGTTTACTATTTTCATATACTTTTCTTGAGGACCTTCGTGGCGCAGAGGCGCAACGTCCGCCTGTAACGCGACGGTTACTGGGTTCGATCCCCAGTCGGAGAAGATGGATTTTTCTATTTCCATTTTCTTCGCTCTGGCAAACTAGGCAAAGCGCGGCGTTGAGTTCCGCCACTCAACACGCAATGCCTCGAAAACGGCGGAAAGCGGGGACGGAGAAAGCAGGGACTGAGCAACGGAGTGTCTTAACACTAGGTTCCCACGGTACCCTGCCTTGTGCGGGATAAAGCGTGAAGCTAAAAAAAATATACTTTCTTTTACTGACTGAACAGGGAACAGCTTTATATTTTCCACTATGATATCTTTAAAGAAGTATTGCATAATGCATATTTTCGGCACCAACAGCGCAATTTCATTAAAAAATATAAACTTTTAACCAAAAGAGCTAATCTCTAATCTCCTACACCGATCGCTTTTAAAGCAATCATAGTCAAAATTTGCGTCGCTAGGTGTTTTTTTATAAATTGTGTAGTTTATTAAGATAATATCATAAATATTTACAATTTTATCAGTAAAATAAAATATTATAGATATTAAATAATCAGATATCAATACTAATGATATACACGTACTTCTTGTATATAATCAGAGGTGAAGGACGCAAGTGAGCGTGGAGTGAGCTCGTGAGTCAGCAAAAAAATTACACGCCCAACGATTCGCATCAAGATTTAGATAGTAATGATAAGTAAAACTTTTTTATTGTTTTTAAGACGTTTAAGTTGTATGTATTTCTATATAATTTTATATATTTTTATATACAGAACTTAGTTAAGACTTTTAGTTCTCCGCTCTCTGATCTACATTATAATAGTGGAACTCAAGGAGAGTGAAATGGACGCTTACAGAGAGATTTTGTCCCATCAGCGATGCGAATTAAACAAGTGTTATGTTAAATGGTGAACTCTCTCTCTCCATTTTCCGCGTGTATAGAAACATAATAAAACAAAAATATTTTATATAACCAAATAGCAGGAATATTTCTATCCCTAATCCGAATTTGTACCCACATTTGCCGCTTTAAGCTCCCAACGACACAATGTTATCATATCAATATAATATTACTACGCCATACAATTATGCAACAAATAGATGCAACAGTACAGTCAACAGTGTCACTCATTTGTAAACAAGCTTCATAATATTTATAAACATCAAGTCATGAATACGATGTTCAGAAATATATATAACTGTTAGATAATTATTATTTTAATGAAAATTATTAAAGGAGACTTAAACCTATATTTAGGTTGCAAGTTCCAGACTTTAAGCTCTTCCTACACTAAATTTATCTACACGATAAATATATACAATGATTTCTCCTTTTTTCTTAATTTATATAAAAAAAAGCTTAAAAAAATATTATACCGTAAAAATAAAAAATATAATAGTAATTTAATCAAATTTCGATTTAAATTACTAAAAGAGCATAAAGTATGTCTATAAAAGATTTTTACTTTAACTGTGGAATTTCTTGCCGCTTCTTCTTAATAAAACCTTGTTTGAGTCGGTGCCTTAAAAGTTTTCACAAAAAGTATGTTTATTACATTACAGTTGTATTTTGGACTTTGGATCCTTATTATTCTCATAAGTAATGTTTTAAATATGATAATATGCAAAAATATCAATTGTTTAAATTCTTGCGTGTCCCACGTTCGAATTATACTCATAACTCATGTTTATTAAAATATCTCTATATTTATAATAATATTATTTATTTATAATTTATTATATAATAATATAAAATTCTTAAATAAAGTATTTCATTTTGAACACAGCCTTGTTTGAACCCGCGTCTCTTGCAAGCGCTCTACCTCTAAGCCATACGCAAGGCATTCATAATTATTAAATGCTTTATTTTTTTTTCCATTCTTAAATTGCAATTTCCACTTTAAAAATCATAAAATATTTATATAAATATAATTATTTCATATAATAAAATAATTAATTTAATAAAAAAAACGAGGACCGTCGTGGCGTAGAGGCGCAACGTCTGCCTGTAACGCGACGGTTTCTGGGTTCGATCCCCGGTCGGGGAAGATGGATTTTTCTATTTCCATTTTCTTCGCTCTGGCAACTAAGGCAAAGCGCGGCGTTGAGTTCTGCCACTCAACACGCAATGCCTCGAAAAACCGCGGAAAGTGGGGACGGAGTAAGCAGAGAATATGTAACGTAGTGTCTTAACACTAGGTTCGTATGGTTCCTGCAGTTCCCTCTGCCTACCGCACATGGCAGGTGCGGGATAAAGCGTGAAGCTAAAAAGAAAAAAAAATTAATAAAAAAAACATATTAAGTGCCACTGTTTGTTATTGCAAATCAAAATACCCGAGCATAGTTACAAACTCATTATTATGAAAAAAAACAAACTCTATGTAGAGTCGAGACGTGAAAACCACGAATTGACCTTCACCTACATACTTGTAGAGTAAGATACACTTTGATCTTAAATAAAAGTAAATGCTAGTGTAATTATTTAATTTATACAATTTCCATAATAATCTGTGGTTGATACGGAGAGTTTTGTCATTTAGACACTATTTTTTATATTTTATTTATATTAGTATTGTTTATTTCTTAAGAGGATTCTTTATTTTCTAAGTATTTATTTATTATATATTTTTATATACATAGTCGAATTGTATATGGTTAAGTTAATACATATATACAAATAAAATTGTTTTTTTGGTACAAGTGTCGATTGCACTTTATTTCACCACTTTTCATCATTATTAAAATATTTTATAACGGTGTTTTATATATAACATGTGTAACACTTAACAAGAAGCCATTTCAAAGTCACATATAAGCTTGATGAAACTTGTCAGAACATGCTTTCATTTCAGTAAAATTACTATCGCATTACTTTATAACTTGAACTAAATATCAATAAGGATTTGGTCAAATCCTGTATAAAAATGCATTCGTTGTATCCGTCGAAATAACCCACTGCTCTTAAGCAACAAGAAACCTGTCCTTTCCCCAACAAAACTGACGCGGGAATTCCAACTAACGTAAATAAAAACTCACACAAGCGTACGCCGATACACACCTATATGTAGAGTCAATGAACGTGGTCCCCCGCTGTCGCCTGCAAATGTATGGAGCGAGGGGGGCGGGGAGGGCCTGATATGGAGTGGATATACACTCACACGTTGTAACAAGTAAAATGAGGGTTTTGGAGAAATGTTACACTCACACTTACACAAATAAAAACACACAAATGCAAAATATTGTAGAGTTCGTTCAACACATAAAGCACAAGCATGTGGATTTCGAGGAATCTCTCTTAGAACTACGCACACATTAGCAAGTTCGCCGTGCGCATGCGCCGATAAAAGTATAAATACCAGCCACATCACCCCTGCCCCCTCATTCTTAGCCAAGCTACGGAAGCAACATTACGCCAGTTGGAGTTCTCAAGTGAAATCATTGTGACATACGCGACTGTGATAACTGCTTTGATAACTACAAACAAGTGCTGATAACCAACAAGTGAATATTGATAACGTTTTAACCTGTGTTGAGTGAATTCGTGAAAATTCATAACAACGGAATTGAGTTTTCCAAAATTAGTGAAAAATTGAAAAGTATACATCTAACCAGCAATATGTACAACGACTCTGTGGTTCCTGTCAAAACCGAATCTTTCAGCGGAGTTGCGGCTAAAAGGTATGTTTCAGTTTATTTTATTTATGTAAATAATATAAGTTTATCACATGTTATTGCACAATTTTTAAAAACGTGTGCAAGTTTTACAACGTAAGTTCCTTTCACAAGTGTCTAGAATTTAGAGTTTATATAAATATGAAAAGTTTGGGAACATTAAAAAAATCAAAACAAAAATTTTAAGGTTCAAATATAGATAAGTAATTTAAACATTTGGGAATACCCAATTAACGGATATTCGATAATTGGTTATTCAGAAATCAATTAGCATCGCTTCTTGGGAAATAGTTATGAAGATATAATTGCATTTAAGTAGTTCACATCAATTAATGTTACGCAATTTAAAGTGCGAAGAGTTTTGTAAAACTGACGCGTTTAGCGCCATCTGTAGTATAGTGGTAGTGGATCTAACTTTTGAACTTTTTTCAAAATAAATTACTAACGAAAGAGTTTAATTTTCCCTAATTTCCTATACTAATTTTGGATTTCTTTTCTTTCTAGCCCAATAAGCCAGTGCATCAAAACTGTGTTAAGACGAGCCTGTGTGGAGAAGAGGCTAACTATTGGCCTCGTGCCTGCACTGCAGTACCTGTCAAAGAACGCAAGCGGAGCCCTATTCTGCTTAAAGGCGGAGGCTCCGCCCGGAGACAGCGCTACACACATGCAAGATGTGCTATTACAAGCTTTCTGCGATGAAAACGATATTTATATTATTAAGGTAAGGATCGATTTCTGGTTGTTTATCTTGATATTTGTGACAAATTAGTGAAAATATTCAAGAAAGTTTTCCTTTGGTATTAAATTTTGACAGTACGTGTTTTTGCACGAGACTAAAGTATTATCTTAGATGTTTAAATACTTAATAAGTATATGATTTTTTTAGATTTTCAATAACTAATTAGTTTTCTCTATCTTTGCAGGTCGATTCAGAAACCAAATTAAAGAAAATTCTCGGCTTTTGCAAGACACCGATGGACTTCAGCTGTGTTTTGGTCCACTTGCCCTACGCGGACCCCTTCAGCGACAGTCAAGAGATTGATCTCTCAAGTCTTTCTGATTCCGAGAGAAACTTGATCGACCACTGCGAAACTCACAGCATCCCAAACTACTTGCTAACTGGTATAATGCCAGTCATCAAGTTACCAGAAAAGTGAAGTCCCTATTTGAAAACCATTGGAAATTGTTGAATAATATTGCCAATTAATAATTTGGCTTAAGTATGGCTTCGGCGATAACCGCCATCTAGTGTTTGGTTAACAGTTGACTTTGTATAGCAATGATATGTTGTTTTTGTACCATGAACACTAGAGTTTTAAGATGTTGGGAGTATTTTTGTATGAAATGCAATGTGTTGTGAAATATTTCTCCGCCTTGCGGCTTATATTATTGTGTAAAGTAAGAAGTGATACACGAAAATGTTGTAACGTAGAGAATATCGATATTGTACACTTAAATTTCTACTTTTTTAATATGAAATAAAGAATTTTACTGAATATTTATTGTTTTTATTTATATCAACTGTCTGTTAGTACAAAGAATTTTCTTCTATAGCTTTACGCCGCCAATATTCGATAATGAGATAAACAACTCGCTCTGCGATCATCATAGTTGGAGCATTTGTATTTCCCTTAACAATTAGTGGCATCATTGAGGCGTCGACTACCCTCAAATTGCCAACACCGTATACTCTTAACTCATTGTCTAGAACTGCCTTTGCATCAGATTTAGGACCCATCTTACAACTCCCTACTTGATGGTAAGCTGTTGAAGTATAGGATTTAGCTAAACAAATAAAGTAATCGTCTGTTCCCCATTCATAATCTTTGCACGCAGGAAGCGACTCTTTAACAAAGTATATACCACTAGATTTAAACGTTTCTGTATTTTCCAGTGAAAGTAAATATCTAACACCTTTCAATAAAGGTGCAAAATCTCTATCGTCTTGGAAATAATTGGAATATATCAATGGCGGACCATCTGGGTTGCTCGCGTTCAATAAAATTTTCCCCCTACTTTTTGGTACTAAATTTAAAACTCTAGGAGTTATGCCGTTATAATAAGCTGTTGGCAAAATGTTAGCTGAATCGACAGTTGTTAACTCGTCGAGTAAATCTTTCCAATCTGGTTCGTGACCGATTTGGAACTCAATATCAGGGGCAGTTAAGTCTGGACTAGATTTAATGAAACCTATGAATATAGCTGGACCATTGCTAGCGAGAGGCCCTCTTTTTATTACCATTTTCCGGTAATCCCTAACTTCCTTTAGAATCTGCTCTTCACTTTCAGTAGTCCATAATTTCTTGGGTAAAGCAGCTATTATACCGTTGAAGGAGACGTGGTCTTGTAAATTTTCCCCAACCGCCAAATCTTTGACAACAGTAATACCCAAATCTTCTAAATGCTCTTTCGGTCCAATGCCAGATAACATTAATAATTTAGGTGAATTAATCGCTCCTCCACTAATAATAATCTCTTTTTTAGCGTAAGCCTTGTGCGTTTTCCCATTTTCAATGTAAACTACACCGTATGCGTTTTTATTTTCGTCGATTAATATTCTTCTTACTTCGGAATTGATCTTTATAATAATATTTTTCCTGTTATATCTTATAGGTCGTATGAAAGCTCTATTTGTTGAGACTCTTTCACCATTCACAGAGAATGCCTGAACTTTGTTAGTACCAACTTGTTCTGGGCCATTTACATCGATTATCGGCAATCCTGTTTCATTGAAAGCCTTAATTAAGACTTGTGTAGGTTTGTCCGTGTAAGGGAAGTAAGATATATACTGTTCTCCTCTAACGCTGTGATATTTTGGATCGAGCTCTGCTATATTTATATTTTTTTCATATTTCTTAAAGAACGGAAGGACCTGTGCAAGTAATAAAATCAAATATATAACATTTTTCATATCGCTCAGTGAGAAAAGAAATTATACAACAATATTACTAATAACTTTGTTTTATATTATATTTTTTTAAATATTATATTAAAATTAATATCCTTTTTAAATTTACGTGCCGTATAAAAAGATCTTGCAAAAGCGGATTGGTGTAAAGTATAGCCACTGTTCCAGCTTGAACAGTTCCATTGATAACTGATTATAGAAATTCTATATATATGTTAGCCTATTGATTTGCTTGATATTTGATACTTAACTTACGCATGAATTATCGGTTTTAAATTTTTTTATCTTTTAACAAAAAAGTGTGAAGCTCATAAAATGAAGAGCATGTACTATAACATTTAACTTTACAGAATATTATATTGCTGTTTATTACATTTTTAAGTCAATTCCTAATTCAAGTTGAACATATTAGATTTACCTATAGAATAAATCTCTTAAGACCGTCGTGGCGCAGAGGTGCATCTGTCCTGTAACGTGACGGTTTCTGGGTTCGATTCCTAATCGGTGAAGATGAATTTTTCTATATTCATTTTCTTCGCTCTGGCAATGAGTTCTGCCAATGAGTTCCGCCAATCAATACGCAATGCCTCGAAAAAGGCTGGCAAATAAAGCGTGAAGTCAAAAAAATATCTTATTTCAGTACTGACCTCCTCATAGCTCCACCCCTTGTTCCCGAGCGCCGCCCAGTCGTCGTAGTCCTTTTTGTTGCCTCGAACGAATTCAAATGAATTGATTGAACTCGATCCACCCATTACTTTTCCTCTAAATTGAAGTTTATAAATATAGCTTATATTCTATAAATTAAAACTAAATCAGTTACTAACTAAACTAAGTTTGCAAAATGACCTAACCTAAACTAACCATAGAAAAATGCAATATTCCATTATTTTTTTAACAAAATCTACTTGAATTTAAAAAAATACTTTCAAATGGTTTCTATACTTTTTGCGGGTACTCGGTTGGTAATGGAACGATAGCTGAAGTATAACTTGTTTTTAAAAAAAATGAAAGAAGTCACAAATAGCTTCTTCTTCAAATATAAATATACAATTCGAAAGATTGAAATAAAATATAGGATATCCTTTTTTCAAACAGTTCACACGAATACACCACAGTAAATACTACCCAGGGTAGCCGGTTACTAACATGAGGGTTGATCAACAAGAAAAGTGGAAAAAAAGAGCTCCACACTTTCATGCTTCATCCCGCACATGGCACGGCACTAATTAAATCGACGAAAATGTTTTACAGAATCGATTTTCTTTACTACCCAAAATTAATACATGATTACATGATTTTCCTACCTACCTTGGCCAAGTACACTTCATCCCGGAACGAGCTAAGCAGCTCTTTCCGTTAGATTCAGTAGAGTACGCCCAGTCGATGTTAGAGCCTAACAGAGATCTATATACCGCTGGTATCTCTGTCACATCCGGTTCTTCAGGACCTGCTTCGAGGAGTAATACCTACAGAATTTAGTACAATTAATCAGCATAGGAAAAGCTTTGGAAAAAATTGTAGGATGAAATTAGAAATTATAGTATGCATTATATTATATTATATTGTCATTTTCGATTTTTTTTTAGTTCCAACAAAATAATGAGAAAATGGCAGAAAATAATTTCGTTATGTTGGTTAATAATTAATTGTATTTTTTATAGCACCTACATCACAGACACATTGCTATTTTATTTAATAAGGAACTTCATTTAAACAACCTTCCAAGCGGGGTTTTCAGATAGCCGGTTAGCTACGACACATCCAGCGGCGCCCGCACCGACTATTATGAAGTCATAAGGTCTCTCCTCATATCTCTCTCCATATTCCTCATATTTCTCTCCATATTTCTCTTTAATTCTCTCGTCTGTGGAGCCTCCATAGAGTTGCACGAGAAGGCTTAGGTAGATATGGCCAAAAGGTGAACAGGCAGTTATGCTTGAATTGGTAGGACACGCTTCAGTCAAGTTTAACGGACGCCACGTCATACTGTCTCTGTATATGTGTATAGAAATATATAGATAATTTTCCTATAGTTACCAATATAATAGTTTATTACTCGACTATACTAGAAGACTGTTCTAAATAAATATAGTCTATATAGGCTATTAATGTGACGAAAGAAAATTATATGATTTCTATTATAAAAATATTATTTTTCTACTTGAGGAACGTCGTGGCGCAGAGGCGCAACGTCTGCCTGTAACGCGACGGTTACTGGGTTCGATCCCCAGTCGGAGAAGATGGATTTTTCTATTTCCATTTTCTTCGCTAACTAACGCTAGCTTCTTGGCAAACTAGGCAAAGCGCGGCGTTGAGTTCCGCCACTCAACACGCAATGTCTCGACAAGGCGGAAAGCGGGGACGGAGAAAGCAGGGACTAAGCAACGGAGTGTTTTAACACTAGGTTCGTATGGTTCCTGCAGTTTCCTCTGCCTACCCTGCCGTGTGCGAGATAAAGCGTGAAGCTAAAAAAAAATAAAAAAAAATACTACTTACAGATAGTTTCTTCGATTTTCATTTATTTTAAAATATTTTCTAGGAAGTATAGGAATTTTGGAGTATGTGAGTTAACGTAACGCCGTTGTGGCCGCTTATTGCAAACTGAACTCAATTATGGCAGTATTCTTTGGAAATTTTTAAATAATACGTGTTTTTTGAAATTTATATTTCCGCTCGTAATGAGGCCACATTATCAAGTGTTAAACAGTTTCAATATTCAAAGTATATTGCTATGAAAGTCCTTAGTTAGGTCTTTTTTTTATGGGAAGGACAAGGCAAGCAAGCGGTCGGGTCACCTGATGGTAAGTGATCACCGACGCCCACGGCCCTGTGTAACAGCAGAGGACACAAAAGCGGTGCCAACCTTTAAGATGGAGGTAGATGCGCTTTTTGAAGGTACAAAATTTTTATATAATATCCTGCTTTTACAATATATATCTTTCTTTCGTAGTAGGTTTAGATATATAATTGTATTATAAAAGTAGATTAATCGTTAGCAATTTTTTTTATATATTTCTATGGTTTTTAAAGTGTTAACCCACACTGAACTGAGAAATAATACTTAAAGACAAAATGTTCAAAATGCTTATGTTTAAGTATTTTTAATATGTTTTTAAATTAATTCGTTATTTTTTTGTTACGCCTTTAGTAAATGTGTCTGACTGAAAGCGCGGTAGTAAAGGGTTTAATGTTTAAGGGAATAAGTTTATTTAAGCAGAGGTACATAATTTATATAGCCAAGTTATATATTGTAGACAATATCAAAGAGTTCTAATAGGAAGTTGCCTTTTCTATACAATTTAGCGATATTGTAAGTAATATACATACATACATACAACTTACAACATACTTACAAAGACACAAAAAAAGCATAGTTCTCAATATCACTAGCATTCATATCAACGAGGACACAGCACTTAAACATTCGCTAATGAACTAAATTATAATAATTAAAGACTTGCTACAGATATTGAATCATACATTTTTATCACCCAATTAAATACAATATAAAGAAGATATATATGTATATATGTGATAACATACATACATATGTGATTGTTTTTTGTTTTTGGAAGAAAAAAGACTTTCATTTTATATCTCGTCGCCTTGTCAAGTGACATTGCCAAAGAGATTTTTGCTCAACTGACGTAACTGAACTTTATTATTTCAATATCCATTTTCTGATGTAAGTTTGATTATTTGTATTATTTCTAATTCAGTACAGTTTTAACAGTTTATAAGGTTAATGGAGACATACTAAGAAAAAATATTTTGATCTTTGCTTTCCTTACATATAAATACATTATAATTGTAACAAATTATATTTTCTAATATACAAAATTCTATCTTAAAATATAATTATGTTAATCTTAAATTATATTTTTTTAATTAATATTCGCGAATACGAATGCGAATATTCAGTAATTGTTGTAAATTTAGCGCCAATTGTTTACGGCAAGCAAGCTTTGAATTATAACATTACAAACCTGAGTATTAGCTAATAAAACTTTTTTAAAAGGGAAAGAGAATTGATTTTTGTTTTTATAGATTGCATTTAAAAAAATGTATCATGAGATATAATGAAGATTGATAACGTGATCACGAGGTTACTGTGTTTTGTATTAAAAACACAAAAAGTAGACTGATTTAGATTTTTATAACGTATTATCGTCGTCAATTTTTTTTCTGACATTCATTACTCGCAAAACATTCGCAGATTTTGTTGCGAATGCAAATGTGTGAAAACGTGCGAATATTCGTTACATAACTAATTCATATTAAAAATATCATATCAATAATAAGAATATAAAATCAATATATCAAAAGATATACTTTTTTTAATAATTTAACAAGAATTTACGTGAGGCAATAGTTTCAAAAAATGCACTAGAGTGTCATCGGGGATATAGCTCAGTGGTAGAGCATTCGACTGCAGATCGAGAGGTCCCCGGTTCAAACCCGGGTGTCCCCTAATATTACTTTTGATTTTTTATTTCCTTAATATATTTTTTACTGATTATTTACTTATTAATGAAAACTAAATCTAATTTATGTTAATAATAATTTAGCATAATTTTTTATTTTATAAAATAGTATGATTATTTATATATGTTTTTATTTTATGTTACGAGAGAAAGTGTATGGAGGACTTATTCATTGATGTAAGTTATTTTCTCTACAGTACAATATATATACCTCTTATACACCCTAATTTTACGTAATGTTTAAATATGAACTAACTGAAACTTATTAAATTTAAAAGCGAATTTTCTATTTATAAATATCTTATTTATTCAGAAAACCATGAAATATAAAGATATCTATATATTTTCATAGATATATGTATCTATTTAAATACTACTTACATCAATACCAAAATGTGTCCTAATAACTTATCGAGTATTTCACTCCCCTTAGTATTAGCAGTCGTGGCCGAGTGGTTAAGGCGTCTGACTCGAAATCAGATTCCCTCTGGGAGCGTAGGTTCGAATCCTACCGGCTGCGGATTATTTTGTAATTTTTTTATTGCACAAAATTTCTTTTATTATATGTTCCTACATATAGAGTAAAGTAAAATTATATTAAAATAAACGATTTTAATAGAAATACAATGTATCTATAATGTTTCTTTCTTTTACGTGCAACATACAATTTATAAGTTGTATATCAAACATTGTACCAGGAAATATTCAATAAAAAGGGAATATAGTTTTTTAAATTCGCCATAATGTACTTCTATTATTATTTGTTCGTAAAGAACTAGTTTATTTAAATAGATTTTTAAAACTAAACCAAATGTTCAGCATTTGTCGCTACATTCGTTAAAAACCTATGACTTCATTTGATTTAAAGCAAAGAATATATAAAAGTATTCATTTACAAAAATATGATAACTCAAAAAAGCTTATAGTTATAGAGACAGTTATATCAACACAAGTATAATGTTGTAATGATAACGACAATTAATAGAAGAGACTAATTCTGTTTAACACTAATAGCAATGTTAAGTCTAAGTTGGTACTTGCGCCATCTAGTGGTGACAATAAGAAAGTAATGTTATTTATAAAGCAATCTATGTTAAATTATTATTTTAGAAGAAATAACTTAGCGTTCTATGGATTCCCCGTGCAGGTGCCGGGGCCATCGTTTTTAGGATGAGGAGCTCCGAGCAGCGCTTGGGACTTGTGACCCAAGTGTAGGTTTAAAGGGGCCCCTTTAAAATGCATTAACGCTCACCTTCACTGTCCGAGCTCCTCCGACTATCTAACCAAATTTTAAACGATTCTACTAACGCCGTCTTCGAAGTGCGTTTTAAAAATGAATTTGTGATAGTTCTAGTCAGGCTGAGATATTTTAGTAAACTATAGAGAGATTTCGCCGTTATACCTCTCGTAGTAAAATATTAATAACGATATTAAATATTATTGGGGATAAACAACAACCCTGAAAAAGACCTACATTATAGCTTAAAGATTTTGAATGGCCGTCTTTTGAAGTAATAATCAATTTTAATTTTGAATAGTATGACGCGATTATGTTGCTTAACACTAAACCTACCGATACTTCATGTATATCTATTCCTACCACAGCGGGTCAAGTGACCCGTCTTTAAAATGTTATATATAAATAAATCATTCAGCACAATTTTACATGAATAAAACAATTTTTAACAAATAATGATTCAAAATTATTTATTAAATTCAAAAAACATAAAAATAATACAAGAAAAACAAAAATAATACAAGAAAAAAATTAAATATTCTTCAATTAAATTTAGAAAAAAATGAAATAATATGCTAATTTTATTCATATTCCGCATATTTTGCAAATTATTGGGTTTTCGAAGACACATTTACCACACACATATTTGTTGCATTTGAAACAGATTTTTGTAGTTTTGTTTTCTTTGCAAAAACCTATTTCGCACCTTTTTCGCGAATTCGAACTTGAATTTGTTGACGTTTGCTGTATAATTTCTTTTTCTTTCTGTAGCTCATGTTGAAAATCTTCGGCAAGTTCTTCAGCTAATTGGAATAAAAATTGTTGTCTAGAAATTTTTTCGCCGGTTGTTTCTCTGTATAAAACCCATGAGTTGATTCCAGCCAGGTCAAGAATATTGAAGAAAATCTGCGCAGGCCATCTTTGCGATTTCGATTTCACAGAGTATTTTCTTGCCATCTGATCCGTCATGTCCACACCGTATTTAGTACTATTGTAGAATCTGATCGTTTCAGGTATACGCTTACCGTTTTTTTCGATGCTTATAGATGTATGCTTGGAGCTTAGTAGAAGCACTTTTTTGTTTGGCTTACTTTTGTAAATGGTAAGTGAACAATGACTCGATTTATATAGTTTTGTTGAGAAGCGTGGCATACCATCTTTGGCCTGTTTGGCGAATTTTGGGAGTTCTCTTTTATTACTGCGGATAGTTCCAACAATAGTGGTTCTTTTTTCTAGTAATTTTGCAGCTAATGATGCGCTCGTAAAGAAATTATCTGTAGTGACGCTTCTTCCGCATCCTGTGAACGGTTCCAGTAGTTTGAGAACAACGAATTCCCTAAGCGTAGATGAAGTTCCTCTGTTTTCATCCTTTCCCAAATATGGAAATCCATTTATAACGTATTTGGTGCTGACGTCAGATGCTAGCCAGAATTTGATACCAAACTTATCCGGTTTATTCGGCATATATTGCGTGAACCTGCACCTCGCTTTAGTTGGGAAAAGCTGTTCATCTATAGTAACATGTTCCCCAGG